>BGPT01000622.1:134062-164810 GCA_003297045.1 Symbiodinium sp. clade C Y103 | reverse complement strand
TTTGTTACACCCCAATCCACATATTTGCCAGAGGGGGTGGCGGTCTTTTTCCCTTATTGGGATAAGTTGATGTTACTACTCCAATCCACATATTTGCCAGAGGCGGTGGCGGATTTTTATCCATTATTAAGATAAGTTGATGTTACTACTCCAACCCACATATTTGCCAGAGGGGGTGGCGGATTTTTATCCCCTATTAAGATAAGNGGCGGATTTTTATCCATTATTAAGATAAGTTGATGTTACTACTCCAACCCACATATTTGCCAGAGGGGGTGGCGGATTTTTATCCCCTATTAAGATAAGCTCATATTGCTACCCCAATCCACATATTTGCCAGAGGGGGTGGCGGATTTTTTATCCCCTATTAAGATAAGTTCATATTGCTACCCCAATCCACATATTTGCCAGAGGGGGTGGCGGATTTTTATCCCTTATTAAGATAGGTTGATGCTACTACCCCAATCCACATATTTGCCAGAGGGGGTGGCGGATTTTATTCGTTTTTGAGATCAGTTGATGACTACCCCAATCCACATATTTGCCAGAGGGGTGGCGGATTTTTATCCCTTATTAAGATAAGTTGATGTTACTACTACAATCCACATATTTGCCAGAGGGGGTGGCGGATTTTTATCCCCTATTAAGATAAGTTAATGTTACTACCCCAATCCACCTTTTTGCCAGAGGGGGTGGCGGATNCCCCTATTAAGATAAGTTAATGTTACTACCCCAATCCACCTTTTTGCCAGAGGGGGTGGCGGATTTTTATCCCTTATTAAGACAAGTTGATGTTACTACTCCAATCCACATATTTGCCGAAGCGGGTGGCAGATTTTTATCCCTTATTCAAATAAGTTTTTGTTACACCCCAATCCACATATTTGCCAGAGGGGGTGGCGGTCTTTTTCCCATATTGAGATAAGTTGATGTTACTACTCCAATCCACATATTTGCCAGAGGCGGTGGCGGATTTTTATCCATTATTAAAATAAGTTGATGTTACTACTCCAACCCAGATATTTGCCAGAGGGGGTGGCGGATTTTTATCCCCTTTTCAGATAAGTTGATGTTACACATTTTTGCCAGAGGGGCTGGCGGATTTTTATTCCTTATTCATTTAAGTTGATGTTACTACCCCCATCCACATATTTGCCAGAGGTGGCGGCGGATTTTATACCTTATTGAGATAAGTTGATGTTACTACCCCAATCCACATATTTGCCAGAGGGGGTGGCGGATTTTTATCCCTTATTCATTTAAGTTGATGTTACTACTCCTATCCACATATTTNTGCCAGAGGGGGTGGCGGATTTTTATCCCTTATTCATTTAAGTTGATGTTACTACTCCTATCCACATATTTGCCGAAGCGGGTGGCAGATTTTTATCCCGTATTCAAATAAGTCTTTGTTACACCCCAATCCACATATTTGCCAGAGGGGGTGGCGGATTTTTATCCCCTATTAAGATAAGTTCATCTTGCTACCCCAATCCGCATATTTGCCAGAGGGGGTGGCGGATTTTTATCCCTTATTAAGATAAGTTGATGTTACTACCCCAACCCACATATTTGCCAAAGCGGGTGGCAAATTTTTATCCCTTATTCAAATCAGTTTTTGTTGCACCCCCAAGCCACATATTTGCCAGAGGGGGTGGCGGTTTTTTTCCCTTATTGAGATAACTTGATGTTACTACCCCAATCCACATATTTGCCAGAGGGGGTGGCGGATTTTTATCCCTTATTCATTTAAGTTGATGTTACTACTCCTATCCACATATTTNTGCCAGAGGGGGTGGCGGATTTTTATCCCCTATTAGGATAAGTTGATATTACTACCCCAATCCACATATTTGCCAGGGAGGGTGGCGGATTTTTATCCCTTATTCAAATATTTGAGTTCATGTTACTACTCCAATCCACATATTTGCCAGAGGGGGTGGCGGATTTTTATCCCTTATTCATTTAAGTTGATGTTACTACTCCTATCCACATATTTGCCNNNNTGCCAGAGGGGGTGGCGGATTTTTATCCCCTATTAGGATAAGTTGATATTACTACCCCAATCCACATATTTGCCAGGGAGGGTGGCGGATTTTTATCCCCTATTAAGATAAGTTCATCTTGCTACCCCAATCCACATATTTGCCAGAGGGGGTGGCGGATTTTTATCCCTTATTAAGATAAGTTGTTGTTTCTACCCCAATCCACATATTTGCCAGAGGAGGTGGCGGATTTTATCCCTTATTAAGATAAGTTGATGTCACTACTCCGATCCACATATTTGCCAGAGCGGGTACCGGTTTTTATACCTTATTGAGATAAGTTGATGTTACTACCTTAATCCACATATTTGCCAGAGGGGGTGGCGGAATTTTATCCTTATTAAGATAAGTTGATGTTACTACTCCAATCCACATATTTGCCACTGGGGGTGGCAGATTTTTATCCCCTATTAAGATAAGTTTTTATTGCTACCCCAATCCAAATATTGGCCAGAGGGGGTGGCGGATTTTTATCCCTTATTAAGATAAGTTGATGCTACTACCCCAATCCACATATTTGCCAGAGGGGGTGGCGGACTTTCTTCGTTTTTGAGATAAGTTGATGTTACTATCCCAATCCACATATTTGCCAAAGCGGGTGGCAGATTTTAATCCCTTATTCAAATAAGCTTTTGTTACACCCCAATCCACATATTTGCCAGAGGGGGTGGCGGTCTTTTTCCCTTATTGGGATAAGTTGATGTTACTACTCCAATCCACATATTTGCCANCCCCTATTAAGATAAGTTAATGTTACTACCCCAATCCACCTTTTTGCCAGAGGGGGTGGCGGATTTTTATCCCTTATTAAGACAAGTTGATGTTACTACCCCAATTCACACATTTGCCAGAGGTGGCGGCGGATTCTTATCTCTTATTCACATAAGTTTATGTTAGTACCCCAATCCACATATTTGCCAGAGGGGGTGGCGGATTTCTATCCCTTATTGAAACAATTTGATGTTACTACTCCAATCCACAGATTTGCGAGAGGGGGTGGCGGATTTTTATCCCCTATTACGATAAGTTGATGTTACGACCCCAATCCACATACTTGCCAGAGTATTCATATAAGTTGTTGTTACTACCCCAATCCACGTATTTGCAGAGGGGGTGGCGGATTTTTATCCCCTATTAGGATAAGTTGATATTACTACCCCAAGCCACATTTTTGCCAGAGAGGGTCGCGGATTTTTATCCCTTAGTCCTATAAGTTTCTGTTACTACCCCATTCCACATTTTTGCCAGAGGGGGTGGCGGATGTTCATCCCTTATTCAAATATATAAGTTTATGTTACTACCCCAATCCACATATTTGCCAGAGGAGGTGGCGGATGTTTATCCCCTATTGAGATAAGTTTATGTTACTACTCCAATCCACATATTTGCCAGAGGGGGTGGCGGATTTTTATCCCTTATTAAGATAAGTTGATGTTACTACCCCCAATCCACATATTTGCCACAGGGGATGGCGGATGTTTACCCCTTATTCATTTAAGTTGTTGTTACTACCCCAGTCCACATATTTGCCAGAGGGGGTGGCGGATTTTATAAGTTATTACGATAAGTTGATGTTACTCTCGGAAGCGACTGAAAGTCAGAGTTCAAAACACTTAACTTCAGAGTTAATTGTGGGGTGTTTTGGTACAAAATGGTAGCCATTTATTTCGAAGTTTAGTGTCTTGCAATTCCGCTGTTGCTTTGCCCGCATATTAACTTCGAAGTTCTGAGTTGCAATGTTGATGTAGGCTCAAAGCACTTAACTGGAGTACTAACTGCGCAGTTAATTGCACCGTGTTACTTGAAGTATAAACTCTACAGAAAAGTGAATGTGTTCCCGTAACAATCGAAAATGGCATTAACGATTGAGAAAGAGAGAAAGGAACAGTGATCTGCTGTCTGTTCAGGTCCCCATATACCACTTTCACTGGTGACCAGAGTGGTATGGACCTCAAAAGTAAAGTGTGGTGGTGTCATACATTCAAAAGCCCCGGATCTGCCTCCAGACCGCCAAGGGCAGGCCAAGGAGGCAGGCCCCAAGAAATCCAACAAAGACACCACCCAAAGAGACAGCCGCGCCCACCAGACTCCCAAAGGATCCTAGGTGGGAAGGATTGGAACTTGCCAGTCAGGCAAGATCTGCGGCAAAAGCCTAAAAGATCTGAGGATGGGATTGATATCAATCCGAAGTTCTGGGGTGAAACCCTGCGGCTCAGAATGGGTCAGATCATCGGCCCATTGGTTGTGATCTCGTTTGCAATGGCTCGGGGCAATTTGAGCACGCTTCTCATAGAGCAAGTAGACCAGTTGCATCAGGAAGGCAGCAGTGGGCATCTTCCTGGTGTGGGAGTTCAAGAGGGCGAAGATGTTGCCCTGGTTGTCCGAGATCAATGAGAGTTGAAGTCGCAGCAAGGATGCTTCGCTCTTTGTCAGCAAGAGGGACACCAGGATGAGGGTGCCCAACATCTCAAGAGCAGCAATACGTCTGGTGGAGTCACCGTCCACAAACGCCCAAGGAAAGTCTTGGGGGTTCAATTCAAACTGGAACCACTGAACAGAGGCTTTGTTGGGAAACTCCAGGTCTGAAATCCATCCTCCAATCCAGGGGTTGGAAGTCTTGGAACCACTGGCATCACTTGCCCCCCACCAAGGCGAGAGGCCCATGTAGGGCGAAGGTTGATGGTATGGGGTAGTGAAGATCATCTTGAGCAGTGATGCGAAGAGGGACACCAGCTTGGGTGGCCGACCAGAGGTTTTACAGGCACTCTTCCATGACCAGAATGGTTGAAGGAAAGGACGAGTGAGAGGGCAGACTGTAGCCCAGCTGATTCTGCCTAACGCCTTCTCAATGGCCTTGGAGGTGAAGACCTCACTCTTCTGAAGTTTGTCCAAAATTGCCATGATGATCTCATGCTTGTCCTCTCCCATTCGGACAAACAAAGTCTTGGGGTTGATCACGAACCCCAGCCAGGTGTTGATCTCCGAGAGAACAGTTTTCTTCCAGCTAAGTGGCACTCCCAGGGCCAACAGGGTCGCCAAGACCGTTGTGGAGGACAGGGCTGCCTTCGAGGCCCTGAGAATCCAACAAAAGTCGTCCACAAACACAAACCCCCAATCGATGTCTGGGAAGATGTAGTACAGCAGGCGCAAGAGCAACGCCGCCATGCGGCCCCAGTAAAGTTGAGCACTCGCCATCCCGTAAGTGCCCACTGTGTTGACCCACCAGGCATCCGGGCCCAGTTGGGCAACCTGATATTTCCAATCCGGTTGGAGGACTTTGATTCTCCTATGTGCCTTGGTGATGTCAGCTTTGAGTAAGATCCAGACCGTGTCACCGGGGGGTGGACTCCATTTGTCCGGTGTGTCCCCCTGCTCGCCGTTGGCAGAGCGAGAAGCACTCTGGGACACTGCATGGAGCCAGTGCAAAGCTTGGACACAGTCCATCACAGTGGGTGCTGTGGTACGTTCTTTGGTATTGGCCTGAATGTGGGTGTTGGCCCCGCCCCAGGAGCCATCAAAGACAGTGCGGACTTTGTCAGATTCTTGGATGCCCGCCATGGGTCCCGGACAAAGTTCATCAGGATGGCAGGCACAGACCTGTGCTGCTTCACGCTGTGTGAATGGTCCAAGGACCATATTCATCAGTTTCTCTTCTTCGAAAGTAGCCGCAATCTCAGTGGTGAATTCCTTGGCTGAGGGGTAGTTGTCACGCCCTTTCAGTGGAGGATACTCTGGCGATGGGTCTTCCTGACCCCGCAGTTCCTCTTTCGTGGGCCAGATGCCCGGTGATTCCAAAGTCGGAGTGCTCACTCCCAATGGGACTCCTTCAACAAGGATCTGTGGATAGCCCATATCCGGGTCCTGAGCATGGGAGGCCAGTGCTCCAAGGAGACCCAAATAGAAAGGTTGCCCATGAGGGACGCCCGGTTCTGATTGGGTGTAGGAGGGGGGTCGCTGGACGGAATGCCGGTGGAGTCCTTCCCCATGAGGGTTTGCCGCCACCATCTCGTAATGGGCGGGTTCGAAAACCAAGTTGGACCATCACAGGGTCATCCTGAATGGACATCAGGGTTGCCTTTGGCGATGATGTGGGCCTGTCAGACTGGGAAATGGAATGACAGGCCGGTTTTGTGCCTTGTGCAAAATCCGCCTCCAGAAGGGCCGTTGCTATGCCTAGCATCATAGGCCATGGGTAGCGGCTCAAGTCGCTGGAGGATCCACCAGGTGGTTTTGGATGGGATTGGTGGTCACACCGTAGGTGGTTCCAATGGTGCAGGGGGAGATTTGTGGCCACAGTGGTGGGCTTGGGTGACCACTGTCCAAATCGGCATTGATCAAAGTGGATCAGGAATAGGCCCAGGGATTGGAGTAGGCATCGGAGCCAATGGATGGACCATATGCTGGAACATTGGAAAGCCACTGGTGCTTTGGAGCAATCCGCCGGGTCTTCTGGGTGTTCCAAAAAGGAGGCGGGAGAGGGAAAGCCCCGCATCTTGGCACCTTCATGCGCCAGTGTGAGGAGGACCAAAAAGCGAAGGAGCAAAATGCTATCATTGTCAGTGTCCTCTTGTTCTGACGCCGTATTGGAAGGAAGTCCCCAAATGTGGTCAGGTTTGCGGCCCCGCACGGGAACAGGGGCATTTGGTTTGGGAAACCAGCGTAGGATAGACCATGTTCTGCAATTGGGTCCCCCCAGGAGTCCCCTGATTTTGCCCTGGAGGGCCAGATGACAAAGGTCACTGTATGGCTGGTCCCGCAGCATATCGTGATCTTCCTGGTGTCCTGGCCGTTTGTTGTCAATCTCCCGGATGTCCACCGGCCAATGCTGGGACTTCTCCAGCATGGCACTTTTGAGGGAGAACTTATCATCATCACCAGCATACAACACCAGGACGAAGGCTCGAGTGTCTGGGGGAGGATGTGGTTGGGTTTGCCAGGGAAGCCGGTCCCGTAGGCGTTGTGGGATCTCCTGAATCCATGGACAAAGGTGGGTTAAGATCTGGACGGGTGAGTCCTCAGCATTCAAAGTAGAATAAGGTCCCGACTTGTCATTCGCTGAGGGTACCACAGGTGAAAGGAAAGGTGAGTTGGTGGTGGGTGACGTGGCCCCCTGGCCCTGGTCAACCCGTGGTTTCTTCAGTGGTGGCGTGTCCCCCCTTGGGCACCTACGCGCATTATGCTGGGTCAGCGCTGCAGAGGGGAGGGCTGGTGTCAGTGGAGAGTTGGATGGTACTGGAGCCCGGGCCATTGAGGGGCTACCGGCCATGGGCAGGGTGACCGCCTCATCTCATTTGTTCGGGCACTGGTCTGGATGGTGGGTGCCATTGCATGTCCACCCATCCTTGATGATGGGACATGAGTGAGATCTGCCACAATTTCCCGGGCACTTCTGCCGGAGCAGGTGGTCTCGACAATACTGGAGCCCCTTGGGCGTCGTGGTGGCCCAGTTCTTTGGTCAGGATGTTTCCTTCCCTTTGTGGCCACCTTTCTGAGATTTGCCTTTGGAGGACTTGCCCTTTGACCACTGAGGCTGGGCCGGGGACCAGGAAGGTTGTTTGGATTTCCCCTTTCCCTTACCACCTGGAGTAGATCCCTTGGTGGAAGAGGAGCGGTCTGAGGATCTGCCGATCCGTTCATATACTTCCCTCTGCCAGAAGAGGGTATCGGCCTTCTGCTCAGTCATGGCTGTTTTGAGGGATGCTCCCTCGTAAACTCTGTTGTGGATCTCGCGCCATGCATTCCTCTCTGCATAAAGCAGGACGCTCTCACTCGGGGCTGGCTTTCTGTCCGCAATATCTTTGCCCCAGAAAAAGGCATACCAGTCTTCCAGATCCTGGTGCTTGACATCGAATTGAGAGAATTGTGGGAAACTGATCACACACATCAGGAGGGTGTTGCGGAACACCTGGTGTGCCCGTTTGAGTTGGTCACGGGTGGTTGGAGCCTTCCGCTCCTCATCTTCGTCCTCTCGTTCCCACCCATTGACGGTCACCTGACGCCTCGTTTTGATAGGACGTTCATCCATTTCAGGCAAAGCACTGACAATGTGTTTCATTTGAAACCAGCCAATCTCACCTTGGCTACAGCACTTCCACTGTTTCTTCAGGTAGGCGTCAGAGCCTTGAAATTCCAACTTAGGTCTGGGCAACTTCACCTGGTTGTCCCAGTTGGTCAGGAGTTGTTTCCGGTCACATAGAGAGTCTAAGCCCCCGGCTAGCTGGTTCTTTGTCGGAGAGGCCGTCTCGGAGGGTCCTCCCGAGAGAGTGGATACCAACTGTTTGGCATGGCGAACATTCTGGAAGATTCTCATGGCAACAAACTTCTCTTGAGCATCAGTGATGTGGGCGTTGTGAGCAAAGCCCAGTTCAGCTGGAGCAGCCGTACGAGCCGTGGCGGCTGTATCCCATCTGTCTGCCAGGTCTTCCATAGTGACATATCCCTCTGTGGCTAGTCGGGCCATCACCTGCCACGGGATACCCTTAGTGATCAGTAAGGTTCGGACCGATTGGTGGAGCTTCTCCACATCCTCTTTGATGTCTGCTGGTACCTCCGCTGGAGGAAAGACAAGCGCCATGCCTCAATCCAGGGAGTGGAGGGTGGGTTCAACTTTTGATCAATAAGATCCAAGCTTGAGCCAAAATGGCCAGGCCATTTACCGTTATACTAAGGCTGTTGTGTAACGAACGAAAGGCGTTCGAGGACGCAAGTACAAAGTGTTCCCGTAACAATCGAAAATGGCATTAACGATTGAGAAAGAGAGAAAGGAACAGTGATATCCAAGCAACCGCAGCCTAGCATGCAGCACCCCTATTNGTGTTCCCGTAACAATCGAAAATGGCATTAACGATTGAGAAAGAGAGAAAGGAACAGTGATATCCAAGCAACCGCAGCCTAGCATGCAGCACCCCTATTTTCATGCTAAGCAGGTGCCTGTGCGGCTGCTGTCTGTTCAGGTCCCCATATACCACTTTCACTGGTGACCAGAGTGGTATGGACCTCAAAAGTAAAGTGTGGTGGTGTCATACATTCAAAAGCCCNCTGCTGTCTGTTCAGGTCCCCATATACCACTTTCACTGGTGACCAGAGTGGTATGGACCTCAAAAGTAAAGTGTGGTGGTGTCATACATTCAAAAGCCCAAACCGGAGGATGACTGCCACCACCACAGCCAAACCGAAGGATGTCAGGATTTCCGGTCGTCCCAAACTAACCCCCCCCTGGCCGCTATGTGCAGGCCGAGGAAGGTGGTTTCTGGGAAAGGATGTCCCCTGGTGTCTTTTCCTTGTCTGACTCTGTGTCTTCCGAGTCAACCGTGTCCGAGCCTGAACTAAGGCTGATGCTGTCCTCTGAAACTACCTGCTGTAGTTCGACAGCTTCTTGGTGCCAATCCTCTGGGAAAGTATGGTTCTTGAAACACCGGTTGCACTGGGCATATGAGTCGTACTCATTGATGAAATCTCTGGGTCAAGGTCAAGGGCTTTCGTGGCCGGGGGTTCCCACCCGCACCCGATGGCACGACCCTCTTGTGTGAGAAGGTGCACTTTGAAAGTCTGAGAGCCCCGGGCTTTCTTGGTAGCTGCCACTACTCGGAGTGGGCCCAAAGGAGGAGGAAGAGGTCTTCCCTCCGAGATTGCCTCCCAGCTCCCGACAGAGAGTGGGGATCTCCGTTTCTTGAGCTTAGGTTCCGGGGGCTGGGCCCCTTCCTGCACCAGGTCAATGGTGTCCAGATTCAGAGCCCGTGCCAAGGGCATTTCCATGTCAGGATCATCCCAGTCCTCGTGGTTGAGGTCGATCCTCCTAGCCTGATTAGGCTCATCGAGTTTCAGAATCCCCATCTTATCTCTCACAGCCTTCCAGACTTTCTCAACCACGTTTTTCTTGTCTCTGGTGTATATGTCTGCTGTGGTCTCCGTGGTCCAGTTACCAAGGTATTGGCGTTGATCTCTGGGGAAACCCAACTGATAAGCGCAGTCGGGGACAAACACTCGAAAACTGTGCCAGGTCAACTTGTTCAAGTGGGCAGGGTCCACCCCCCCATGACGGTGAAGAGCAGCCTTCAACCATCTCAATGCCCTATCGGCTGCACTGGGTCTGGCCAAGACCCCTGTGTAGTCTTTGGAAACCGTGGGAATGATGTAGTCTACCCCTTTGAAGGTTTCAAGGGTTCCCATCTTTTGCCATGCAGTCATCAGGGGTGACCACCAGTCACGGCCTGTGAACGAGTACGTGGGAGCTAATAAGGGCACCGGGCTTTTCTTGGATCTGAAGGCCGAGACCGTTTTGGTTTGCCATGCTTGAAGCTCAATGGTGCCCCCGTGGAACTTGTAGGCCGTGGGGATGGTATGTTGCAAGTCATTGAAGCGGGCACTGCATGCCACTTGGAAGCGTACAACCCCACAGATATATTGGTCAAGTGCTCCCTTGGGAGAGAGAGGCTCCTCGCCATGGGCAGAGGGTACCCCTCCCCCCGAAGCCACCTCCTCCAAGGCCCAGATGACCTCCTCAGTGGGAAGGATGGCTTTCCTCTGGGGGCGAGCCACAGTGTCAACCCCTTCCTCCTGAAGAGTCTTCTTCTTCTCAATCAATCGTTCTGAGGCCTCCACTGAGAGGAATCCAAATCGTTTGGGGAACCATTTCAGGGTTTCCCATACCCTCTGAATCTTATGTGGAGAAGCCTCAGCCTCTCGAAGTCGGTTGAGAAGATCCCTGACATCACTTTCTGTCCAGGGTATTTGGGTGAGGCCCGAGGCCTGAAGGTTCTCCAGTGCGAGGCAATGAATCCGAAGGGTCCGAAACCGAGTGTCGCCCAGGAGGTCCAACCACTCCCGTTCCTGGTTCGGGCCCATGACTTTGGCCATATGGGGAATCTTGTCCGCAAAGGGAGCCAAAAGAGCCACCAGTCGTTGAGCCCACTTGAGGCGAAGCTCTTTCTCCAGCTGTCTCTGTGTGATGGGATCCGTCTCGGCCGTGCGGCTAGGTTTCCAGTGCCGCCATTTGGCGATAGGAGCCGGCAGGACTGGCGCCAAGGAGCCTCGATGGGCCCAGGTTTCACGGTCCTCAATGGCCCACTGGACTTCCAGGGCAGTATAGCGGAGGGTGGGTTTCCCATCCGGGACCTTTTGCAAGAGGGAAATGAGGACTGAGTAGGCCTCCTCAGTGTCCGTTTCCTCGACCGGTGGCGTCGCTTCCTCCAAGATGAGGCCCACCATCCATTCAAAGTATTCCGTGCGGATCATACGCACTTGGATCCACCCCTCCAAGTCATCACTGGCGGTAAGGTGGTTGAAGGACCCAGGCCGTGGTGCCTCACCTTCCACCGCCATGTAACACATGGCCAGGAGCATCTCGCCATCCGCCTGGACCGGGGCAATGCCCTGTTTGAAGAGGGCTCGTTGCACATGATCCAGTAGGCGCAAAAAGGCCCTACCAAAGGGCGTGGGAAGCCGCAATTCAGGCGTCCCCATGGAAGTCAAATGATGGAGCGGCGGGGGGGAGTATCCGAACCCAACTGAGGTGTGCCGGAGGTGAGCGACCATGCCGGAACATTACACCCCTCCCCAAAAGAAAATAAGAGCAAAAGACAAGAGGTTACAAAAGGTTCGAAAAACCCTTGAGACATCCATTTGCATCAAATCACCTTCCAAATCTCAGCAAAGATGCCAACAACGAACATCAAACAGGGCCCTGAGCCCAGAATGGAAAAGCTGTCAAAAGTAAGTCTCAACTGTCAGCAAATGAAGTGTGAAGTGCATGCACATCAGTCAGCAAAAGATAAGCGCATCGATCCAACGTGCCGTCACCTAATGCGGAAACGCAGGACCATCACTGGAGGGAAGAAGGAGACATGTTCCAAAAGGGCATGCTCTCGAGCCACATCTGTTTTACCGCGCACACTGTGGGCTGAGCCTGTCCGGTCTCAGCGAATCAAGATAGGTGGAAGCTGTCGGGGCCACCTAGCCCAAAATACAGCCATGAGCCTTCTGGTGTGGCAAACCCTGACCGCTGTGAGCAGGTCGAGGTCGCCGCCACCGTACTGTCATGGGAAAGGTCGCTCACTTCAGGCGAAGGCGGTTGGCGGCCAACATCTGGATCTTGGCGAGACCATCTCGATCCGGATTGCTCAACAGGACTCCCCAGATGAGGTCAGAGACCAGAGCGAGATTGTTCTGGCAGGAGAATCTCAAACGCTCTCGGATGGGGTAATCAAGCTCCAGGGCGTTGTCTCGGATCGCATCCACTGGCTCGACCCGAAGGTAAAAGTTGATCCGGTCACGGACCCATTGCTCATAGAGGGCCGCCGGTGGTTCATCCAAGATCAGCTGGAGGCCGATCTTTTTGTTGCCCTTGCCGCCGTAGAGTTGGACCACCCGGCTACTCCCAGTGGAAGATTTCCAAAATCCGGCACAGTAACGGCATGCGTATTTGTTCTTGGCATGCATGCCGGTCTCCTTTTCCACATACTCCCATGGACTCACGCTGCTCAGAGCCAAACCACATTCCAATTTGCCCCAAAAGGCGTGCATCTTCCTGGTGCCAAAGTGCTTGGACTTGGCCTGTCCAGTCATGATCATGGCCACATTGTCCTTCGTGAGGGGGGGCCAGGTACCCTTGCCGCCATAAGGCTGCCCGCTATAAGCAAGGCTACCCGAGTTGGCAACGGTGTCAATGAAGGCCTGGATCTCCGAGTCCGAGTAGTTCAAATGGCGGTAGAACTCCACCGCTTCCGTCTCCTCCAAAACGACGCCCCACCACAGGACGTTGTTGCATCTCCAGTTGACCTTCACGTCAATGAGGGCTTGTTGGGAGCCCAGCACAGAGACCAACTTGGGGTAGATGGAGTCCAAAGAACGAAAAGCATTCAGAGGAAGACTGATGCGTTCATCGCATACAGCTCGTTCACGAAGATGGGACTTGGAGTCCCGAATGGCCGCAACTGGGAGAGTCATGACCTCCGGAGGGCAATGCGTCAAAAAGGTTTGGGCGGCCAGAAATTTGCCAATCTCCCGGTAAAGGTCCTTCCAGCCACTAGATGATTCTGGCATCTGGGAGAGCCAAATTTCCGCCAGGAAGGTGCGGGCCTCCTTTCTCACACGGACGTGGTTGTTGACCTTGGTCTGGGCCTTCTCTGCTGATGCTTGCCCCCGGCGAGAGCCTGCCATCTGAAGGGGCATCCGATTCCAGACTGCCAGGATCTGGCAAAGGGTATAGTGGTGACTCAGGCGGTGGCAAAGGCTTGCGAAGTTCCAAGAGTGCACCTGGCGGTTCCAATGCCATGAGGGCTCGTCGCCCTTCGCCCAGAAGAGGTTCTCCACAGAGGAGGACTTGGGCCGTTGTCCGTGGTTCACCTGGTCTTCAATCTCTTCAAGGCTGAGCATGGAGAACTCGGCAAAGGAGAGACGGGGGTCACAACCCAAAGTGGTGCGTTCCAGCGCCTGAAGACTGGCTGTGTCATTCGATGGAGCCCAAGAAGGGAGCTCCATGGGCTGCCATACTTTGACCCAACGGCCTCCCCAACACCGAACTTGGCCCATATAGGTGTTGTTCAAGCTTTCCAGAATCGCCAGCTTCCTTTCCATCGAGCCTGGCGGCAGCTTACGGGCCAGTTGGGGCTGCGTGGTGGGGTGATCCACCTCGCCGTCGGCAGAGGAAGACCCCTCCACCATCTGAAAAAGGTCCAGCTTGCACTCCGGGACTTCCTCCAGCAAGCGGGAGTTGGGACATGGATTCTGTTGCTTCTGAATCAAAGACTTGAAAAAGAGTTGTTGCTCAATTGCTTCCGACTTGTCCGATTCAGAAATCCAGTTCAGGCTGGCTGTGGACAGGAGGTGGTTGCTCTCCAGGATCCGTTGGATCTGATCCGACCAGAGCGGAGACTCGTCGGTCACCAGGGGGCGGAGTTGCTCTTTGCGGAAAGCCCCAGACGTCTGCATCAGTTGATTGCGGTGCTTGGCTTCCTCTAGGGGCCCCTGTGCCTGGACGATTTGACTCCAGGTGTCCCCACTCGGGGTGTCCGATTCGAACTTGCGTTTGAGGTACCCTTGCAATTTGGAGAGCTCCAGATGGCGGAGAACATTCGCCCCATGGGCCTCCTTGTCTGGAATGCTATGGGCGCCTTCCTGCATTGCATGGATGGCCTGAAGGCTAGGTTGGGTCTTCTCTAGGCGGTCAGAGGCTGAGGGAACCTTGGCCGGGGGTGCTTCCCTCATAGCTTGTTGGATCTTCAACGCCTTCAACGAAGACGGATGAAAGAACATCGCTTCTTGGCCGTCCGTGAGATCCTCGATCACCGGGGGTCTGGCACCAGGCAAGGCAGCAGAGAAGAGGGGATCATCATCCTTGGAATCAACGACCGTCTCCCTCAAGAGCAAGCGCTGGTTGGCTGGCACGTAGTCAGAGAAGGTGTCCTCCTGGGGGTTCTTCACTTCAGGAGCTTTGATTGTGTGGCCCATGGCCCCAACGTCCACCGCGCCCTGAGCCTTAAGGGATTTGGTCAGGTCCTCAGAAATCTCGCCGTCCGGCCCCAGTGCCTTCCAACAGAGGCCTTGGTGGGTGATAGTCAGCAGCCATGTGGTGCCGTTGACATCGAGCTTAAAATCTTGAAGAGAGTCCAGCTCACAATGGGTGGCTTGCTTGCACATGAGGCAAGTCCCGGAGGCAGGACGGGATTCAGGCCAGGGAGCTTTGCACTCCTTGCAGATCAGCTTGGGGCGAGGTCCGGGAGGCAGGTGGTGCAGCTTGGACGAGTCCTGATTTTTGACATGCGGCACAGACCACATCTCTTCGTGCTTCAAGCGCTGCATATTGAGGCCATAGCACTCCAAAAGGCGCGGGAAGGTGGCCGCAGGAATCACCTTGGTCTGGAAGACCGCCAGCAAGGCATGCAAGTCCCCGACCGTCATGTTCCGGAGGAGGGGCGTCAGTCTGGTGGGGAATGGGGGTAGCTCCAACTGGTACCCCTCAAACTTGGAGACCGTGTCATCCACCTTGACAATGTTGAGCACTGCGGTAAGATCCTTAGTGCTCCCCACGCCCTGGTCGCCATGGGCAGACCCAGACTGGGTACACATGTCAACATCCGGAGGTACCTCAGTGTCCTTAGTCTCCTTAGTGGTCAGATTGCGCATTGCCTCAGCCAAAGACTCCAGGGAGTTGTTGAGGTCCACTCGGGTGACGCCCTCCAAAAATTCAAACTCAGTGCAGGGAGGTAGTAGAGGCAGCCGTCAAACCCAGGATCGCTTCCTCCTCCTCTGCAGTGTGCTTGGCTGCCACTTCTTGGGCCATCTCAAGATCCTGGGCATCGAAGTGTTCCACACTCATCACATCATCAAGCACCTCAAAACTTGTCTCCGTCAGGAATGTCTCACCTCCCACCGAGGAAGTCTCGCCCTGCGTACGTGAGCTGCTGGCAGCCATCACAGCAAGATGAGGTACGATAGGCAATAAGATCCAAGCTTGAGCCAAAATGGCCAGGCCATTTTGGCAATATGATTCCGACAACACATTGCTTGCTTTCCGCAAGCTCCACGCAAGTACAAATTCACATGAAAGGGAGGAAACGCTGAACTCTAAAGTTAATAGTTTAAACTCCACATTTCAGTGTCTTTCCTCCCACAGTCCACATATTTGCCATAGGGGGTGGCCGATGTTTATCCCTTATTGAGACAAGCTCCAATCCACATATTGACCAGAGGGGGTGGCGGATTTTTATCCCCTATTAAGATAAGTTGATATTACTACCCCAATCCACATATTTGCGAGGGGGGGTGGCGGATTTTTATCCCTTATTCACATAAGTTTATGTTACTACCCCAATCCACATATTTGCCAGAGGAGGTGGCGGATGTTTATCCCTTATTCATATAAGTTCATGTTACTACTCCAATCCACATATTTGCCAGGGGTGTGGCGGATTTTTATCACTTATTGAAATAAGTTGATGTTACTACTCCAATCCACATATTTGCCAGAGGGGGTGGCGGATTTTTATCCCCTATCAAGATAAGTTGATAATTATTACTACCCCAATCCACATATTTGCCAGAGGGGGTGGCGGATTTTTATCCCTGATTCATTTGTTGATCAAAAACTTGTCTTCTCGGAAGCTATCTGGTATGAGGATGCATGCATTGCTTGTGACCATGAAGGTGAACGTGAACGTGAACGGGAACTGTTCGGATCGGGTTCGAGTTCGGGTTCGGGTTCTCTTGAAGAGAATGCATGGGCTGCATGTGACTGTGAAGGTGAACGTGAACGTGAATGGGAACAGTCCGGTTCGGGTTCGGGTTCGGGTTCTCTTGTAGAGAATGTGTGGGTTGCATGTGACTGTGAAGGTGAACGTGAACGTGAACGGGAACTGTTCGGTTCGGGTTCGAGTTCGGGTTCGGGTTCTCTTGTAGAGAATGCGTGGGTTGCATGTGACTGTGAAGGTGAACGTGAACGTGAACGGGAACTGTTCGGTTCGGGTTCGAGTTCGGGTTCGGGTTCTCTTGTAGGGAATGCGTGGGCTGCATGTGACTGTGAACGTGATGCTGATGTTGTCAAAAAGTGTTGAAGCAGGTGTTGGTCGCATGTCGGCCGGACAGGGATACGGGAACAACACAGGGCTCGGCAGAGCTGCGCTTGATGTCCTTGTCCTTACGTAATCCAGCGGCACCACCAGAGGTAGGAGCTCCTTCGTCATCTCGATCCCCGGCAACCTCATCACCATTCTCAATCGCAGCTTGGTCTTGTTCAGGTCGTCCATCTCCACCATCAGGCCTCACAGCCTTGACGACCCCTGTATTATAAGGATCTCGTCCCAGTCTCCAGCCACCATCGCTCCGGCATGGCGCAAATGTCCCATGGCCACCTGGTCAGATTGCCCTTGTACTTGTAGGCCACGTAGACCACAATGCGATGGTGTCAGGACTTCCTTCCATTGCCAGAACCATGGCTGGTTCATGCCATCGTTGCAAAGCCAGCCGCTTCTTCCGGACATGTTGCTTTTTCCTTGAAACAAGGTCCTGTTCTCTGTAGAAGTAAACGACGTCTCCTACAGCATAGGTCTTGTAATCCGGCAGCACTCGAGGTCTGGCCACTGCTGCCCTCCTCAAAGCTTGAGAGTAGTGCAGTCGAACCATTGCCACTTTCACACCTTCCTTCATAGCAAGGATCTTCTGGTATTGCGGGTCCTCCAGAACTGCAGAATTTAAGGCCATTCGTGCGCGAACATCATTGGGCTTAGCGACCCCACAATGCGGGATTGTTTCCCCAGAACCATCTGAGCTGCAAAGTAGCTCGTCTGGTCAACATCGTTGTTCACCGGTTTCAGGGTTGCCGCAGCTTGCTGCATTTCCTCTCACATCCCATGATGGCGTGTTCACCGGCCACTGCTCCGATCACCACCTTCAGCTTGCCTCCTGCTCTCTCTGCCACACCATTCATCCAGGGCGCTTCGGCCGGGATGTGGTAGAGGGCCACGTCGTAGGAGTCCATGGCATCCTCAAACTCCTCAGGCAATTCCTCACTCGAGGCAAAGCTGCAAGTCTTCTCGTACCTTTCGGTTTGGGCTCCTTGCAGACATCACACCTCAGCTGCTTGGCCATCTTGTCAGCGTTGCATGAATGCAAAGCACCACAGCAGGCTCACCTTCGGCATCACGTAATGTCGTCCACGGTATGGAGTCCGCTTGCAAGCCCAAGTTGATGTTATTCCCCACATCTTTGTGTGGGGTTCTTGTTTTCTGTTGTGCATCCCGGCCTCCCGTCCCGTCCGTCCCGTCCCGTCCGCGCGTACAACTTACCCATGCACAACTTACTTACACACAGCTTACCCACACACAACTTGACCACACACAACTTACTCACACACAACTTACTCCCAGACAATTTGACCACACACAACTTACTAAAAACAACTTACTCACACACAACTTACCCACACACAACTTGACCACACACAACTTGACCACACACAACTTACTCACACACAACTTATTCACACACATCTTACCAACACACAACTTGACCACACACAACTTATTCACACAAACAACTTACTCACACACAACTTGACCACANACAACTTGACCACACACAACTTATTCACACAAACAACTTACTCACACACAACTTGACCACACACAACTTACTCACGCACAACTTACTCACACACAACTTGCCCACACACAACTTACTCACACACAACTTTCTCACACACAACTTACTCACACACAACTTACTCACACACAACTTACTCACAGACAATTTGACCACACACAACTTACCCACAAACAACTGACTCACACACAACTTACCCACACACAACTTACTCACACACAACTTACTCACACACAACTTGCTCACACACAACTTGCCCACACACAACTTACTCACGACATGGACATTCACTTTGTGTGGCAGGCGTGGCACTTGGAGACATAGACCTTCTCTTTGTGTGGCAGGCGTGGCATTCGGTGACATCGACCTTCGTTTTGTGTAGCAGGGGTGGCACTTACGTTACTGGGCTGGGTCGTGTGATGCGCTTGAGTCCGCTTGGTCGCCTGTGACACCGCGGCGTTTTGTGTGGCAGGCGTGGCATTTGGAGACATAGACCTTCTCTTTGTGTGGGGTTCTTGTTTTTTGTTGTGCATCCCGGCCTCCCGTCCCGTCCGTCCTGTCCCATCCGCGCGTACAACTTACCCACACACAACTTACTTACACACAACTTACCAAGACACAAATTGACCACACGCAACTTCTTCACAAACAATTTACTCACACACAACTTGACCACACACAACTGACTCACACACAACTTACTCACACACAACTTGTTCACACACATCTTACCAACACACAACTTGACCACACACAACTTATTCACACAAACAACTTACTCATACACAACTTGACCACACACAACTTACTCCCACACAACTTACTCACACACAACTTACTCAGACAATTTGAACACACACAACTTCCACACACACACACAACGTACTCACAAACTCACACACAACTTACTCACACACAACTTACCCACACACAACTTACTCACAAGCAACTTGCTCACACAACTTACTCACACACAACTTACCCACACACACACACACACAACTTACTCACACACAACTTACTCACACACAACTTACTCACACACAACTTACTCACACACAACTTACCCACACACAACTGACTCACACACAACTTATTCACACACATCTTACCAACACACAACTTGACCACACACAACTTATTCACACAAACAACTTACTCACACACAACTTGACCACANACAACTTGACCACACACAACTTATTCACACAAACAACTTACTCACACACAACTTGACCACACACAACTTACTCACGCACAACTTACTCACACACAACTTACTCACACACACACAACTTACTCACACACAACTTGCCCACACACAACTTACTCGCGACATGGACCTTCACTTTGTGTGGCAGGCGTGGCACTTCCGGCGTTTTGTGTGGCAAGTGTGGCATTTGGAGACATCGACCTTCGTTTTGTGTGGCAGGCGTGGCACTTACGGCACTGGGGACCCAACACACTGCGCGAACCCAGGCGAACCAGCGGACACTGCGGCGCGCGTTTTGTGTGGCAGGCGTGGCATTTGGAGACATAGACCTTCTCTTTGTGTGGCAGGCGTGGCATTTGGAGACATCGACCTTCGTTTCGAATATGGCAGGCGTGCCACTTACGGCACTGGGCTGGGTCATGTGACGCGCTCGGGTCCGCTTGGTCGCCTGTGATGCCGTGGCTTTTTGTGCGGCAGGCGTGGCACTTGGAGACATAGACGCTGGGTTGTGTGACGCGCTTGGGTCCGCTTGGTCGCCTGTGACGCCGCGGCGTTTTGTGTGGCAGGCGTGGCATTTGGAGACATAGACCTTCTCTTTGCGTGGCAGGCGTGGCATTTGGAGACATCGACCTTCGTTTTGTGTGGCAGGCGTGGCACTTGCGGCACTGGGCTGGGGTCGTGCGACGCGCTTGGGTCCGCTTGGTCGCCTGTAACGCCGTGGCTTTTTGTGCGGCAGGCGTGGCATTTGGTGACATCGACCTGCGTTTTACGTGGCAGGCGTGGCTATCGACTACCGTTTTGCACACATCCTCTTTCACGCTTCTGCTTTTGACATACCATCTGTACCTTTCTCTTGCAACTTATTGCAAAAAGTTGGCATGTGGGGTTGTCCGGTCCTTTGATTCTTGGTGTTGAAGTTGTAGAGTTCATCCTTGACCGCCATCTCCACAGCTATCGGACTGTTCGTGGTCGTCATATCGTCATCTGGTTGGTCAACTCCATCACCGGGGTCCACGGCCAAGACATCTGGCGGATCCAGCTTTTTGCCCTTCATGAAGGCCTCAACTAGCCTTGGAGGGTACGCCCTCCACGCTCGGTGACTTGCCGTTTTGCAATGACAGGTTCATGCTGTTCATGTTGGCAGGGCGTTGCTTGGCCACTTCCTGCGAAGACTTCAAAACATGAGTGGGCTTCATGTCGTGTGGTCCACCACCTGCACCCGTCAGGCCGAACTGGCACTAGTCAGAGCTTCACGTTGAGCAGCCATCTTCTGAAGTTTCCCAACCAGCTTCCAGGCATAGCTTGTCGCCGGGTTCTCGATGATGAAGTGACATATTCATGCAGTAGCTGGTCCGTAGCTGCCATAGCCCTCTCGGCCGCAAACTCCACAAGGACCTTCTCGCGCTTGCAGTGTAGTCTTGAGATACTGGTGGAGGATCCATGCTTGGTCAACTTCCAGCCATGTCTCCTGTAAAGTTGTCATAGAGCTCTTCCGTGATATTGCACAGGTGATCCCACTTCACCCTTCCCCTCTCACCAGTAAAAGCTTCAGCTGGGAAGAACCTTGGCGCCGTTGATTGGAAAAAGTTTTCGTTGTAGGCCAAGTGATCCCGGCACACAAATCGTTGGGTGTCCAAACCTCCACTCATCCAGATTTGGAGCGCGTCCCAGACGCTGCATCGTTGCTCGCATCATAGGTGTCTGGCTCCTTCCTTCCATCACCATCTCAGTCACAAAAGCGTCCACCCCTGTGACCATAGGAAGTTGATTCTGTCTCCGTCGCTTCCATGACTTAGCTCCTAGGGGCACCCATTCGCTTCCTCATCTTCATGGCCTTGTTCACAGCATCTCGCGCCAGGCTTGAACTTCTGAAAGGCGGCACTGCCAATTGACCCAACGGTGCCTCACAGATTCCGATCGTCGTGGTCGTTCATCTGATGGAAGTCGCCCATCTGCGTGCCCCAATTGCTGCGGGCTGACCGACTGACCCTGCTTTTGCTCGGTCAGCACAATCTCGCAGACTTTGGTTTGCCAGCCGTAGAGGGATCTGCATCTGAGCCGGCCATTGATCTTGCTTGGGATAACCTCGACCTTGACCTGGATGTGGAGTGGAACTGGTCCTTGATGGAGATCCTGATCCTGGAAAGGAAGTACGGGGGCTGTTCTGGGCTTCATGGATGGCTTCTTAGTCTTGTTGATCAGCAACTCCACCACGGTCGCAACTTCTCCTTGATCAGCTCGCCCTTGCTCGCAGGTCCCCGAAAACTCAGAAGCTCTTGGCAAGTTCTTCTCCTCGGCTTCACCGCCTCGTCCTCCATGAATCCCATCTCCAGTCCCATGCGGGATCGCAAGGTTCGAAAATCCCTCAGATGCAGCATGCTCATCTTGTTCAAAGCTCTCTGCCCCCAGCCAAATTTTGCCGTTCACCTGGTCGTTCTGGTTGGTCCAGTCGAGCACGGTAGACACCATAGAGGCAGCGGCAGCCAACGTAGATGTGGTCGTTGAAGAAGCTTGAGCTTCACCCCGGTCCAATGCCATTTCTTGCGCTCCAGCAGCCGCCCAATCATCCGCTTCCATCGAAGATCGTTGAGAGACCGGTCTGGATGGCAATCCATCACTTCTCAAAGTGGTAGCTCTCGAGCCAGAAATCTCCGGGATGTAGTTCATTGTGCAATGCAACTCACCATGGGACCCTTCAGGTGTGCGGAGAGCTGCAAGCTTCTTGGCTTTCCAAGTCACGCAACCTTCACGCTCTACCTCTACTCCCCCAACACCAACTACATCCCAAGACATGTCAGACAGGGCAAGCCAATTCGAACAGCTTCCAGGCACTCCAGCAGGTCGTTGCCTGTCACATGCATCCAAGGCTTCTACAAGACACAGATGAGATCCAGGTCAGGATCCATTAATTGCCCATCAAACAGACTGGCAGCCGGATTCGGCGGTGATGCCAAGACTCCGCCATTGCCGAACTTGGAGACGTCCGTCGTCTCCTCCTCATCCACCAAGTGGATTGCTTCAAACATTCCCGCATCAATCGAATCCACCGCTCCCCGGCACATGTTTTGTTGCATGCCGGAAGCAACTGCTGCCACATACTGTTTGTCCCTTTCTAAGGCACTTTTACTTCTGGTGCTCGTTGACAAAGCTTCAGCCAAGCCACCCACTCATGCGAAGTCTCATGACCTTCCGGTTGAACTTCTTCGTCATCACCAATCTCCGTCCCGTACTCCGCGGTCTCGGTCACATGCACAACGCCAGCAGCAGGAAACCAAAGTGCTATTGCAAGAATCGCCGCTCCGCTACCACTGCAAAGAGCAACTGTCCCACAACCACCTTGTCTAAGGGGCAAGGAACAGCGTAGACCCTTGTACACTCGCGAGCCAGAAAGCTCAAAGCCTGTCGGCCGGTCCGAAGGTCAATGTGCCATTGCACTCCAGTAATGGGGTAAGCCCAATAATAAACCACCTCATTTTGAATGGTATATAGACCTTATTTCTGGTAATTCATTGGGGATGGTGTAGCATAGTGTGTTTACCGCAGTTGTTGGCAAGTTGCAGTGGCCACATCTGTGAAGTAGTTTGCCGGGGTGAACCACGCGGCGTCCCAGCTTCGATAGTATTCCAACGCCAGGCCCGTGGCATTTCTGGCTTCATCCACGGCAGCGGCTGGAAGGTATCCGCCCGACTCTCCTGGATACCCCATGTCGCCCGCAGTGACTGGCATCTCGTCCTGGGTGTGTGGTTTTAGCCTCACTTTAGGTTTTGGCAACCAGTTGGATGGTCTAATTATTTTCCTCTATGTTTCCCCCAATGCTTTAAAGTTGCATGTTGGCTCAGCCAAGATGCCATGTAGATCTCTGCCAAGCTGTTCATGATATGGGTGTAGCCAAGATACCAAGATTCGACATTGATATGATGCCTTATCTTCCTGGTCTCACAACCACGACTGGTGCTATTCCACCAGGTTGCGCAGCCCAGCATGCAGTAGATGGAATCCACACTCGTACCAGGTGATCGTGGGTCAATAGCGATGTTGTATCCCAAGATCTCCGAAACCAAAATCTCAATCACTGAACTCGTCACTGCCGCAGAATTCCATGATCCCAACAAGAAAGTCACTGGGAGCGACTCTCCGTCCATGCTCGTCACATTTTTGCGCAGCTCCACCGCTACGGCATCCTCGAAGCACATGCCATTTGGCAAGCCGTTCTCCTGCGCGGCACTCGGCCCGAGAAACGCCAAGGCAAACAGTGTCAGGCCAACCCTTAGGGAGGATGTAGCCATTCTGCACCAATGGACTTCACTCAGGGTGTGGCTAGACTCCCCGAATCTCAGAAGCCGAATGGGGCAAGCGCACTTGTTGCAAAGATGCAACTTGAGCCCAGATGCAGAATGTGTGCATGTGCAAAATCTTAGCTGACAGGAGACAGCCACTGCACGACATGCAATGCACTGGAGATGCTCACGGTTGGCCTCACAAAGGTGATTGAACTCTCGTGATTCACAGGGTCCAAAATCTTGAGGCCAACGGGTAAGCTGGGAGGGTAAATGGAGGAGGAAGGTGTGGCGACAGACGGTGTGGGAGGAAGTGGAGAGTAAGTCAGAGTAACTCTGATGATGCTGACGCTGCTGATGCTGATGATGCTGACGGCGGTGATATGGGGAAACTGTGAAGTTTCATGTGATTGCCGATCCCAGCCCCGCCAATACCTTGCTAAAGCACGAGGGACTTCAGCCGAAGCTAGCTTTCGTGAGTATACACGGACCAAACAAACGATCCCCTGTGAGTTCATAAGTTGTGCGTGTTCCAAACTCATGCGCTGGCAAACCTTCGTCCCCACAGCAGACAGGAACATGCAATGCTGCAATCCCATTTCGTCAGCATCATGGGTGTGAATGGTTCCCTTTCCCACCCTGGATCAGCCCTTCCAAGCCCCAGGCATTTGCTTAAAAAGCCCCGGGCCCACCTGCAGGAAACAGCTGGGCCAAGCTGACAGACTATCGTCCACATCGGGCCCAACATGTTTCTTCAAGGAAGGCCCGGCTTTCCGTTGTAGCATTGGGAAACTCCGGGAAATCTAGTTTGGATTTAGCAAGAGTTGATCTGGATAGCCACGTGGACAGCTCCGGGTTTCCTACGACGACCCCGTCAGTGGTCAAGAAGGTCTCTGCAATGTTGGTGGCCACCTGGTACTGAAGCAACGCTCAGAACTTGCAGGGTTCATCCACAAGACTATCCACAACCTCTCCCCCTGCCCGCAAACTTGCAACAAAGTGCTACATTTTTTTTTTCAGTGATACAGTATATAGAAAAGTGAAATCTGATTTGAGTGTTCTGGTTTCATCTTGATTTTGACAAAGCAAACATGTACACAAGGAGAAGGAAGGTGCCGCTAGGCGTGACCTTGTACAGTCACCAAGTGGGCACAGCATCGGATCCCTGGGGATTTCGACGACTTTCGTGTCCCCTCCGGGGCAGCTGGAAACACACGCCTGACAGCTTAGACGACGTTCCCCAGGAAAAAACACATGTTTCCCAGTTTGCGAAGAAAGAGGTTTGCAAATGATCGAAGCATATCGAAGCCAATTGCTGGAGTTCTTCCAGAATGTTGGTACTTCCGGTCGAAGGCTAAGATGTGGCCATGGAGGGTCATGTGGAAAAAAGAAAATGCTCTGGTCAAGCAAGAGTAAACTCCAGCTAGCTACCGCTAGCTTTGGTGATAAAAACGATTACAAGTGCGGAAAACCTAGTCAATCCAATCAGACCTTTCCATTAAACCATCTTGGAATCATGTTGGAAATTGCACGTGTGACAGAAGGATTTTTGAACAGTGGGCATCATGCTTGTGTTCTGCAATGTTTTTAGTTTTCTTTCCGTGGTCATGCGGGTCAATTACAAAGTTATTTGCAATGCTATGTGAGAATTACTGCGTATTCTCAACAAAATGCATATCGAAAAATGACTCTTTTCGCGAGGGTAAAGTAGACTCTTGGCAAAGTAGACTCCTATAGCCCACCCCATGATCAGTGTAGAATCAAGTAGGTGAGCATGTTGCACCGAAGCATCAGGTAGGTGAGCATGTTGCAGCGTAGCATCAAGGCAAGTCAATGAAAGAGGCGGGACAGGACGTTATTACCCCACCCCACCCCACCATCAGCGTAGCATCAGGTAGGTGGGCATGTTGCAGCGTAGCATCAAGTGGGTGAGCATGTTGCAGCGTAGCATCAGGTAGGTGAGCATGTTGCAGCGTAGCATCAGGTAGGGAGCATGCTGGAGCGTAGCATCAATGAAAGAGGCGAGACAGGACATTATTCCGCCGGCCTGCCGGCGTGTCTTGTGGATCCTGCTTGTTTGTAGTTGTACTGTTTGTCTTGTCTTTGTCTCTGTCTAGACTTTCCCCTTGGCGTGGATTTTTGCTTCGTCTAACTTGAACCCCTGCCCCCCCTTCTCAAGTCTTCGTCGTCAATCCTGTCATCATCTTTTGTCCGATGTGCTGGGCTCAACTCTGCCCACACCTCGCTCAACATGCGCTTGTTTTTGAACACGTTGCTGTTATTTCCATGTTTCTTTCCGCCTTTTTTCCTGTGTTTGCCATGGGTTTGCTCCGTTGTTTCTTATATCCAATACTTGATATAGTTGGCCTGTCTATCCACTGGTTTTTGTGCAGAACACCTTTTACACACGTAACCTTTCTATACATGGCCTTTTCCAAGACCCCGGCTTACACACTCATGCTTTGGTTTAAGTTCAAACCATGGCTTACGCAAAAAAACAATGATTTGCGTTAAAAACAATGGTTTACACAAAACGTTGTTTTACCAAAAAACTGTGTTATACCGTTATACACAAAAATCATGTTCTTGCTAGGCATGTGCAAGCGCTGTTTGCGGCTTGTAGGATAGCTCTGTCATGCTCTTTCATGGTGGCCCGCGGAACACGCCGAAGGCGGTTAAATATCCCACCCCACCCCACCCCACCCCACCCCACCATCAGCGTAGCATCAGGTAGGTGGGCATGTTACAGCGTAGCATCAAGTGGGTGAGCATGTTGAGCGTACCATTAGGTAGGTGAGCATGTTGCAGCGTAGCATCAGGTAGGTGAGCATGTTGGAGCGTAGCATCAAGTTTATGAAAGAGGGGGGACAGGACATCATTACCCCACCCCACAATCAGGGTAGCATCAGGTAGGTAAGCATGTTGCACCGTAGCATCAAGTCAATGAAAGAGGCGGGACAGCCCATCCCACCCCGCCCTACCCCGAACATACAAAAAAGGCAGGAAACGCACGATCGGTTTTCAACCGTAAACATGAACAGTGCTTCAGCATCTCATGATGCATCCCCTGACATCAGCTGCGTTCAAGTTACTCATCGCAGCAACGCGTCGCAGTTGCGTCACCGCCTAAGTCAAAGTACAGCTTCAGCATCAAGGCGATACCATCCCTGTCGATGCGGCCACGAACAGGTGTTCCACCCAGGACTCTGACGATCTTCACACTGCCAATTTCAGCAGCAAGAAGAAACTGTGGCACCTGGCAAAGTTGAACGCTTCAGTTTTTTTGCTTCAGGACCAACCAGTAACAAGATCTTGTCACATTTCTGGTTGATCAGATTGATCGCCACGAACATCCACTTCTGACCATACATTGCAAACCCAAGCGTATCGCTATCCGCATGTTTAAGAGGTACAATTTGTACAAATACTTTGCAAGTGCTTGACATCAGTTCACACATGACCGCAAGTATTCATCATCTAATATGTTGTTTCCTGCGTCAGGATTGTATGAGACGTTTATCATTTTTGCCACCCAAAAATTAAGCCTCCTTTTAGGTCTGTTCCCCAGAAAATGTTTGTTGCAATTGCGACTCGCAACTGAGGTCGTTGGATTTGAACCATATACATCCTAATCAAAGATCCGTAGTAGATCCACTTTTTGAATCTCCACTATATCCCCATCAATGTACATCTGGCCAATCACGGCACCACTTTGGTCCAAATGGGGGATACCCATGGATACCCCGCAGATGATCATTGAAAGCCTTGGGTAAAATGATGGAAAATATATAGTGATTAACTGTAAAATTTTTGTGGGCCGCCTACGCCAAGAAACATTCTCAGGTCATCGATCCCCCCCCCGGACGTAACAAACACCTGCTTGCCGCTCCCAGTCTCTCCGATCAGAACCAAACTCTCATGTTTCTGAACCTCAAGACATTGGTAGGAAATCAAACCCCAAAGCCATAAAAATGCAAAACGCTGAAAGGTTGAAACATGTTGAAACGTAGATTTCAAACATCCTGTCCTCTCACCAGCAACTTATTCCAGGACTTGGCCACGCACCGCGCAGGATTTCGGTCCGAGACAAATGCGGACGATCTGATGGCTGCGCCAATATGCACTATGCACAAACTGGAAATCATCCATCCTCTAGCTGAGGATCCCGGTGCAACTGACGCAGCGTTAGGCAGGAAGAGTTTGAGGGTAGAAGAATTGCTTCGGTTAGAAGCGGCTCTCATCTGCGTACGGGTCAAAATCTACTGAGCCTTGGGATCTTAAGTGTCTGTTTCTTTTTTTTCTAGTATAGATTATCCCATTTTTTTCCGTAGCCAATTTAGACCAGAAACATATCCTCGTTTTCAACAAGGTGAAATCCACCAATGTTCTGAGTGTTCACACCGCGAGTGGTGTGTCCGCATGATTCCCGGCCCATCTCCTCCAGTGATCCAAGTTGCATCGGAGCTTGCTTCTCAGCTGCAAAGTCCAAGGCCGTTCTGCAACAAAAAAACTCATGTCTACACACAGGGAATATCGGAAAAATTACCATTGCCAGCTCAAATTCCCAAAATGTCGCAGGTAATTGGGACAGGGCGGTTAAAAACCTTCAAGAAGTTTGCCACTGACGCACTGCTATGAGTGGTGATATTCACATCAAGCAAGGTGGCCTATTGCGCGAGTTCTGCACATCAACAATGGCTTTAGCCTCCAGCAAAAGCTCCTTGGTCCAGAGGAACAGCCGGGTTTTTTCCACACCCATTTTGCACATTTTGGAGGATCCCCAAATTATCCAAAATCAGGGTTTCCTAAAAGGGGGATCCCCCTGTTAATCGGTTTAAATACTAAAATGATCTAAAATGGTCATCAATGACTTGGATGATTTGGGGGTACCCCCCATGTCTAAGAAAACCTCCACTTTGATAGGGAAACA
This sequence comes from Symbiodinium sp. clade C Y103, assembly GCA_003297045.1. Classification (NCBI taxonomy): domain Eukaryota; class Dinophyceae; order Suessiales; family Symbiodiniaceae; genus Cladocopium; species Cladocopium sp. clade C. Next base: position 136,250 of record BGPT01000622.1, on the reverse strand, counting down.
ACTTGTGGTCAAACAATGGCGGTGCCAGGCGACAGCTGCAGCGAATGATCCAGACAACATGGCCAGCATCAGCGGCCTGGACCAGGGCCAAGGGCGGCTGTGGTGAACCCTGGCTGCCAGAATCCCCCCCTTTGAGGAAAGGTTTTATCTCATCAAAATGGTGGATTATACCATAAAATGAGGAATAAAACCTATTGGGATGGTTTATGATTGAGGTATATTGAACCATCCACAACGACTAACAAGGGCGAGCCTAGCCATCTTTGTGGGAGCCACCTTTTGGGGGCTGAATCCCCATGAAATCCAAGCTTTCTGGGTAGCAGAACTGCAGCGCAGAAAGTTTCAATGCAACCTCCCGTAGCACTGCAGGCAAGCAGCGTGGAACCTTTTGCATGGTAAAAGACTGATGACAATGTTGATGGCCCACAAACCTTGAGGCAGTGATTGCAGTTCAGGATTCTATATTTGAGTTGTTCTTGTGCTCTTATGTGTTTTCATCCTTTTTGTTTATGTCTTCTTGCTATTATCGCTGCGGTTGTCCCCGCCACCACTTGAGCTGCTAGTATTCGTACTGCTTGTCTTGATGTGCTTTCGCTAGTCCTCTTTGCTACAGTCTTGAAGGAGCTTGTGTTTTGGCTGGATATGGCATTGTCTGAACATAGGCTACCTCCGATTCTTGCATGCCATTCCATGACCATTTTGGGGTACCCAAGAAATCGTGACAAAGCAATCTATTCATAGTCTGGCACCTAGTAGATTCGTCAAGACACATAGTGCTTTGCAACCAAGATGTTCTTCAGCATATTCAGCTTGGTCAAGGAAAACCTGAAGCAGCTTGAAGCAACTGACAAGAAAAATGACACAGGTGGGCCACCATTGAGTAACAAAATGAAGATCCATTGGGTAACACGGATTCTGAAGACCAGGAAATATATAGGTGGGGTACTGTCAATATCTGACCGGAGGTGGTGGGAAATACGAGAATTCAACATTAAACCAGCTGCTGCACAGCCACGTCTCGTTCACGTCAACACCGTGCTTGATCAAAGTGGCGATAAATTCCGGCGATCCACCTTTGATCATCAAAGCAATGTGCCTCAGGTGCTGAACACTGAGGCCCGGTCGATCGAAAAGCGGATAACAAATAATATCATATAATATCATATAATCATATATAGTGATATTCTGACTGAGTCAGACCCATTAGCTATGGGGTTGCCCAAGATTCTAGTTGGGAACTTCTCAAGGTCCAAGCTCAGCGCCAAGAGGCAAGAGGCTTCGAGACTGACTGCGGATTCGCTCAACTGGAAGGTATTCCTGGATGATGCGAATGGCGCCCACAGAGCATGCAGCTTCAGTAACGGTCAAGGGCGGATTACCTGGCTGTCGAGGATGGTGGACCTGGTGCTGATCTCCTTCAAGGGGTGTCCATTACTCGTTCTTTCGAGCCGTGGCGAGATTTCAAAGAACTTGGTCGGAAAATATCAAAGTCAAAATCAACAGAAAAGAGGATCATAATTACTTGTTCTTGCAAGGTTCATGTGGATATGACTCGAAATTTCAGACTGAAAGCACAAGTCCTTTACCCTCTAGTAATTCAACTGTTTGCTATGAAAAATCTCCATTTGAATAGGTATATCATCGAGCAAAATCGAGCAAAACTATGTATATAACAAATTACCAGCGGGCAGCAATACCCAGTTGCTTGACCAACGCGGGTCAAATGGTGCAATGGTTTCGCGGGAACTGGGGCCAAGGTGTTTGATGGCTAAAACCCTTTTCTTTTCTTGGTTATCTAAGAATGTCCATGTTTGTTTGGCCGGTTTCTAGGCCAAAGTTGGCCCCTTCAATCCTGATCGCTTTCCCCAGGGGCCTTCCATCAGCGGATCCGCTCGAAAGTCCAGAAGGAGCCGTGCGCCAGTGACATTGTCACAAAGGTTGGCCCAAAACAGAGGTGCACCTTGCCTTGGAGCGGTCATGGGCCATGAGGAATGATCATTCAACATGGGATTGCAACAATCAAGTGTACATATCTACTGGTATTCATATGTAGGTATGTTTGTACCTGTATGTATATATATGTCTATACATATACCTGAGAAGGATGTAACGAAAGCCAGTTCGAATCTGGGATCTGGAACCGGATGGCAAGGGACCCATGTTTCTTGCCCTTTTTAGTGCCGTCATA
>BGPT01000622.1:96186-106507 GCA_003297045.1 Symbiodinium sp. clade C Y103 | reverse complement strand
GCGAGCCGGCAGCTGGTGCTGCGGCCTGTCCAAAGGAGTAGGCATCACTGCTTTCAGCCATTTCAATCCTGGTAAGGGTTCCACGATTCTCCCACGCACATAGCTCTCCGTAGGAGGCGCTACGGCTGATAACCTGTGAATTGCCAATTCCCTAGGGTTGGCTCCGGTTTCCAGTAGAACAATGGCACTGAAAGCTCACGGCATTGCACCTATTTCTCGCTATGGACCTGCAANNNCCAATGTATTGTACAGATGTTCCATGGTGTTTGGCTCCTTCCCTGGGATACTGATATTGTACATGTTGGGACTGTGTTCCCGTCTACATGTCATTCGCATTATATATATATATATATTAGGGATTGTATGATATTGTAAGTACATGTTATATTATCTAGATCGTATCATATATCACATTCTGTAATCATAGATGTTTTTTTCTATGTGTTGTATATTGTCTGACATGTGACTATCGAAGGTGTATAAATACATGTGTATATATGTATATATATAGATACGTATACATATATGTCCCTCTAGCGATGTTTGGCGGCATATCAATGTATTCTATAATACATAAATACATACCATGTATATGGGTACCCCATATACCTCATTTACGAATATTCATGTATATTCTCATGATATTCTACAAGTACATATAAACATCACCATCAAAATAACAAAAATCAGGCCACTTCCACCTACTATTCACCGTGGTTGACCTAGGCCCTGAATCATTGACCTGTGAAGAACCCCTGCAGAATCGGATTGGGGCCCCCTAGATGGGCAAGTTGGGGTTCCGGAAACCATGGACATGGGGTATGAAACCCACAAAGATTGGCAAGAAAACGGTTGATTTAGCCCCAAACATACAATACTCTAACTTGGCATGAGAATCATTCATTTATAGATGATGTCCCAAGATCTGCTTTTTCAAAATGGGCATGTTCTGTTGCCAATTTACAGAGTACCGGTGTTAGTAACCGGCTCTCACCAAACCATCCAAGTCTGGGGGAGCCATGCAGTCCACAGATGCCATCAGCTTTGATCCGAGATAACACAGCACAGCTCGTCATCCTCGATTTTCGCCTAACCCTGCGGAGCACTCCTTTAGAGCTGTAGAGGGGCCCGTCCGCTAGCAACCACGGTCAAGTATGGGTCAGTCTGTGCTTCCTGGAAGGGCCTTCCAGTTTCCCTCCCAAACAATGTGAGGACCTTCAAGATTGGTCAATTGGTTTAAAAAAATGTTTCTAAATTCAATGACGAGGATTTATCGTGGACATATCGGTGGGTTGATGAGCGACAACAAGGGTGCACAGTTCCCCCGGTTTGGTGGAATATCCCCAGTTGGTGAAAAGACTAGGAGCGCCAGCAAGTTTTAGGGTTTCTGTGTAGCAAACCATTCATCATTCGGCGCAATTCAGGCCCAAATTTCGAACTAATCGCATCATTTTGAGCTGAGGAAACCTGGTGTAGTATTGTTTTTGTAGCTACTGATTTTATGTAATGTGGGTAAAACAATAATAAACCACCCCCCAAATCACCATAAATGGGTGGTATAAACCATTCCCAAATGGGTGGTTTATGGCATTGTTTTATCCACATGACTGATTTTAGGTATCAATTTAAGGGGGCTATGATCACGGGTCCCCTGTCATCGGACGCTCCAGGAATGTTCGCAGTTTCCAGGCACGGCTGCTCTGATTTGAAGGTCAGCGTGTCCCACCAAGGCCTCGGCCCTAGGAGGAGGAGTTTCCTTTGGAATTTCCATGGATCCACTTTGGTGTTTCAAGTTGTTCTGCGAAGTTTCCCTGAAAATCTAGTTCTGGGTGTTCCGCCACTACCCACGAATCAAAATCATGTTGAATGAGTAAATCATCAGTAAATGGTCCATTTTCCATACCTATGTTAAACTACCGGAAGGTACTAAAAAGTGAGATTTTCCCGAAATCTCTGGCCTCGCCTAGAATGTTGGCCAAAATCGTGTCTCAGAGACCAGCACACCTAGAAATGTGTTTTGGGATGGGACAAATATGTTGGGGTCGATTTGGTCGTCTATTCTAGCCTGCGGGGTACAGACCTCACATTCGACCCGACCGGAAACGAATGACATTCGACCCAAATCTCTGAATTATCAGCCCCAGGTTCACATTCGACCCGCTAATCAAATTACGCAACCTTTAAAGCAAAAACCAACACTTGGCAGTTCACATTCGACCCTGCTTCAACATGTCCGCTTACGTTCGAGGGTTGGCAAGGTTCATTCCACTCCAATAGCTCAGAGTACTTTGTTGCTGGTCAGGGGAGACCTTGTTTTCAACTAGCCACTGAGGGTTTATTTCGCCGGGTTGTTTTGAACCAGCTATGATGTGGTTGACGTGATGTGATTGACATGATGACGTGAAGACTCACCATGACCACTCTTCCGTACCTCACAGTTTTGCTACCTTTGTCAGAGGTGACGCAAAAATTGGCACAGTTGCGCACAGAGAAGTCTTGCTGATGCTACAGATTCATCCTATTCCACAACGGACCTGCAGGTGTCTCCACGAATTGTCAAATTTGCAATTTGCAAGCAAAAGATGTTTCTATAAATGGTACAGGTACGGAACATTGGCAAGCTCTCTTTCGTACCTAAAAACCGCCTGTTTCATTCGACAAGAGTGGGATTTCACATCCCTGTGTCAGATAACCAACTTGATTAGTCAGGAACAGGCTTGACTCCAGGACTGTTTCGCCTACCAACTATACTGACGGAATGAAAGTTAGAATGCGACATCTTGTCACCAAAATTTTTATGTTACCTAAGTTAGAATGCGTCGGACACTCGTGTGTTAGAATGCGACAACCAGGCTGCATTCTAACTTTGGGGCCCGGTGGCTGTGCACATTCTAACTCTGGGGGCACATAACTTTCATTCTAACTTTCATTCCGGCAGTATACTTGATGATGTGGTTCACATGATGAAGTGGTTGACATGATGGTGTGAAGGCTAACCATGACCATTCTTCCGCTAGGTTGTTAATGAGAGACGAAGACAGGTGTAGGGTCTTTTCTGCGAGGCGCGTGCTGAGGTGCCAGGGGCCCCGGTGAAAATATTGTGAAATATCCATGGATGATGTTGGGGGTTTCCTAAAATGGGGAAATCCCAAAAATGGATGGTTTACAATGGAAAATCCCAATCTAAAATGGATGATAACTGGGGGTACCCCTATTTTAGGAAACCCCCTGTTACTTAAAAGTGGGTTTACCCGGCAAGCGCGCTTGATTACCAATGGGCATCATACTGGTACGGTCCAATTAGCTCCATCTTGAAAAAAACCCATTCTATGGTCCCAAGTAAGTGATTTCATCCCCTGTTGAGCCATGGTTTTCCATGGGATGTTTAATATGAATCGGGAAAGTGATTAGTCGACCTCCATATTGATGTTCCAACAGGTAGGACGACCAACTGTGCTGTAGACATACCAACAAATGGGTCATGAGGGCGTCTGAAAATGAACAAAATAGTTTATCCCAGGAAATTGCACTAAGTATTTTTAAGTACAGAAAATAGACATTGATAAGCCATTATGAAAAGGCTTCTGTGTGCGTAAAAGCTTTCTGTGTGCAAAAGCTTCTCTGCGTAAAGGCATATGGCATAATATATGTGTGTAAAAGCTTTTTGCGTGCAAGAGCTTCTCTGTGTAAAAGCTTTCGGTGTGTGAAGGTGTTTGTGGTAAAAGCTTTCTGTACACAACAGCACGTGTGTGTAAAAGCTGTGCGTGTGTGTGTGCAAAAGCTTCTGTGTGTAAAAGCATCTGTGTTTAAATTGTTTCAATGTGTCAAAAGACAGGGATGGCAAGAGCCAGCAATGCCAGGAGTGAGTGAGATGTCAAGATTCAGAGTTCTCAAGCGAAGAGACGTCAAGACAGAGGGGCCGCAAGAAAAAGTAGAGAAAATGAGATGTCAAGATTCAGAACTGTCAAGAGAAATGGCTTCCAAGAGCAAGATATGTCAGGGGAAAACCGGATCAAGAGAAAGTGGAGACATCAGAAAAAGCTGTCAAGAGAAAGAAGCGTCCAGACAAAGAGGTGGCACCAGCAAGAGTTGCCACGAGACAGGGATGTCAAGAGCAAGAGATGTCAATGGAAATAAGATGTCAAGAAAGTTGAAACAGAGAACAGCTTTCGGAACCAGGTGGTCACGCAGCGTTCCCATAGCCCCCCCCTTTCCTCACAGGCTTCCCACCTGTTCGAAACTTCCGCCACCCACCTTGACCGCGCTCTATCCTAGTTACTACTTGTAAACCATCAAATTCAAGGAAATCATTGCCACTATTTTCAAAGAAATTAATATTAAAAAAACACCCAAATGATTTCATTTCGAACACCTACAGTGGAAGTGAATGGAAGTTCCTGGTCTGCTGTTCTGTTGCCGGCCGCCGTGCAAAAAATGTGGCGTCAGAAGCCTACCCGTTTTTCCGCACGGTTTGAAACCTATATACGTGGCATCAGGAATGCCACGAATCCACGCACTTCAAAGTCAGAGCAGTTTGAAATCCTCCACCGATCGAGACTGGCAATGCGGCGCCTGAAAAATCTGGCAGAAACGCTTCGATGTGAGAGATATTTGCGAGCCACTGTTTTCTAAGTTCAGAAGTAGAGTGGGTGTCGAGTGAGTCTTCTTTCGTGTAGATGGCATACTTTGAATGGATCACAACAAGTCCCCTTCAGTAACACGAAATAGTGAAATAGTGGAAGTAGAAGCCTTTTATCAGCCTGACTCATTCATCATCCAGTCCCCTGCGAGGTTTCAACCCCTGAAAAACTGCTCGGTCATCGGGGATCGTAATACTAGGGACTGAAAAAAAAACACCGTCGACACCATCAACAAGCACACTTTTGCAAACTCAAAAAAAGGACGTCCTGGACCAGTATCAAGGATGATGTAAACATAGATAACCATGGCTTGGCAATTGTAAAGCAGCCTGAAATCCACTGCTTGGGAAAGCATGTATTGCTTCTGGCATCATTGATGTCCAAGCTGCCGGGATTCGGCCAACTGGACCCCCGGCATCACCTGTCATTGAAAAATCGGAGGAGCTTTCAACTCAGCCAACACAGGTGCTCATCAACGCGACAATGCGTGTCACTGCGGACGATGGCTACATGGGAATTGATATATGGTCATTTTCTGGCAAATCCGATGCGACATTTACCATCCCAGTAACGGAAAGACCATCGCTGCGGGGGGTATCGTTGTTAAAGCATGATTATAGCAAAGCTCGAAAACTCGAACAGTACTTCATCAAGTTCATCACTATTTGAGTCGGAATTTACTTATGTGTCTTTTTTTGGGTGCAGAGTGATCAACCATTGGATTTCTAGGGCTTTTGTTGTTGCCAAACCCACATGTAATTGCTCACTGTTGGAGGGTCCAAAGGAGGATAGACCGAGGTCACACCCGACCTCCAAACAAATGCATGTCTATGAAAACGGGGGATTGACCCCCCATTTGTGGCTATTTGAAAAGGAAAATACTTGTACTGTAACTAACCATCAAATTTAGGATGTTTTATTTTCAGACAAACCCAGATAGCCATAAATCACTCAAAGAACATTCGGACTGGCTTCCCCTAGTCTTTCGAGGCTCTCCCCTAGAATTGACTGCCGAATTTCCGGTTTCAGAACTCTGTGGGTTATCGTCCGGGTGCACACGAGGTCCTCGGTGATCCTTTCTGCATCTGTGTTCGCGCAAGAGGAACCGAAACGGCTCTAGCTGAAGAGGTTCTCCAGCCTTGAGAATCTGTATGCTTTGATCCACAAGTGTCCCCACCTCGGATAGATTCGGCCAAAGGCTCAAGTTGTGCGATGCTATGCCCTTGTTGATTCAAGATCGGAAACCTCTTCTGAACTTACACCAAGCTATTCAGAGGGAAGGGATGCTTCAAGAAATGGAGATCCATGCGCTTCAGGACCCTTCGGGACCCTGGTGTTCAAAAAAACAGATCCATGTCATCCCGTATGCTGGTTGATTAAATATAGGGATGCCCATCAAATTAAATATAGGGATGACCATCAATAATGAGTTGTAATATGTGGTAATCCATTTAAAAAAGACCCCTATCGTTCAACTCCACAGCTTACGGCCGTCCCAGCACGCTTACGTGGAAAATTCGGTAATTACAGTTCGGACCGACCGGGACACTTGCGGCAGGGGATTTCTTCCCGGCACATCCTAGTACCGCAGTTTCTTTGCGTTTCAAATCGCCTCCGTAACACAGCCATGTGAATCGGAGACAACAAGGGCGCTTCAAGACCTGCGAGTGGACCAATCTGTGCTCGCGCAATTGGAACCGAAACGGCTCTAGCTGAAGAGGTTCTCCAGCCTTGAGAATCTGTACGCTTTGATCCACAAGTGTCCCCACCTCGGATAGATTCGGCCAAAGGCTCAAGTTGTGCGATGCTATGCCCTTGTTGATTCAAGATCGGAAACCTCTTCTCCCGAAAGAAAGCAGGAGGGATGAGACCAAAAGATATAGTCATAATACACCAGAAAATCTGATAACGAATGATGATGATGATGATGATGATGATGATGATGATGATGATGATGATGAATGATAGCTGACGTAGGTCACATGTCATACATCCACAGTTTGATGTTTTTTGTTGTCCCCTTAGGCCCACAGGAGGTTTGCTCCAGGGCTGGCACATGGGTGACAATCAGAAAACAAAGAGATGATGTTTTCACACACAAAAAAAAATACGCAATGAAGCTTTTACACACAGAGGCCTTCACACAACCATTTTTAACACAGAGGAGCTCTTGCACGCAGAAACCTTTACACGGAAAGGCTTGTACAAACGAAACGCTTTTACACAGAGAAGCTTTTACACATAGTCGCCTTTACACACAGAAGCCTTTAAACAGAGCAGCTTTTACACACAGAAGTCACAGAAGTATTTACACACACATGCCTTTACACAAAGAAGCTTTTTCACAGAGAAGGTTTTACACATAGATGCCTTTACACACAGAAGCTCTTGCGCAAAGAATCTTTTACACAGGAGCTTTAACACAGAGAAGCTTTTGCGCAAAGAATCTTTTGCACAGAGGAGCTTTAACACAGACAAGCTTTTACATGGAGAAGCTCATACACGCAGAGGCCTTTACACATAGATTTTTTTTACACAGAGGAGCTTTTACACGGAGAAGCCTTTACACAGAGCAGCTTTTACGCGCAGAAGCATTTACACACACACACACTCCTTTTCACAAAGAAGCTTTTCCACAGAGCATCTTTTAGACGGTTCAAAAGCGCAAAATGACGCAGTTCTTGACGTTCAACCTGCATTTCGTGCGAATTTCGGCAGCGCCGAGGCCGCAAAAATTCGCCCTTCGCCACGCGCTGACGTCGGTCCCACACCATCTTTGTAGAGGGTCACGTTTCAATGGACACGGCTTGGCCATGCTGCCATAAGAAATAGAGAAACTTGAGATGTAGGAGTTTCTGTAGGAGTTCAGATACAGCAGAAGTTGATCACCTACAAGTCAACTCCTGTGCAAATGACATTGTACGAGTACGAGTGACCCAGTGTTGGAGTTGCCTAGAAGTTGATCACCTGTAGATGCTGTAGATGATGTACGTGAAGTTGATCAGTGATATAGGTAATGTAAATGTTGTAGATGATGTAGACCATGTACATGTTGTTGATTGTCGATGTTGTAAATGATGTTGTAGGTGATGTAGATGATGTATTATATAGTGTCTGTGATGGAAATGATGTGTGTTATGTAGATGAGATCGATGGAGAAGTTTGTGTAGATGATGTAGATGATGTAGGAAATGTAGCTGAAGTTTATGTAGAGAAAATGGTGTAGAAAATGTATAGGATGTAGGAGATGTGGATGATGTATGTTTTGTAGATGGAATAAGAAGTTGAATTTGGCAGCAGTTCTTTGGGAAAAACCATTAGCAGGAACTTGCGGGAAAAACCCTTAAATATCCTTAAGCCAAGCTATTCTAAGGGAAGGGATGCTTCCAGAAATGGAGATCCATGAGCTTCGGGACCCTTCGGGACCCTGGTGTTCCAAAAACCAGATCCATGTCATCCCGTATGCTGGTTGATTGAATATAGGGATGCCCATCAAATTAAATATAGGGATGACCATCAATAATGAGTTGTAATATGTGGTAATCTATTTAAAAAAAGACCCCTATCGTTCAACTCCACAGCTTACGGCCGTCCCAGCACGCTTACGTGGAAAATTCGGTAATTACAGTTCGGACTGACCGGGACACTTGCGGCAGGGGATTTCTTCCCGGCACATCCCAGCACTGCAGTTTCTTTGCGCTTCAAATCGCCTCCTCATGCCTCCTTAACACAGCACTGCGAGCCGGAGACAGCTAAGGGCGCTTCAAAACCTGCGAGTGCAGCAATGTGGACCACCCCGCACTGGGGCAGGGTTTAGCCTCTTTAGATCCTCGGACTGTAGCTGTCAGCAGCTAGCTCCCAGCTGGGAATCCTGGAAAATCCACCAAGATGAGGAGGACGTTCCATGGCCACAGTAGATTAGGGCCACAATAAATTAGGGCCACAGTAGACATCGTACACTCATTCGATTTCTTGGCTTGAACGACGCAGAGACGGACACGATGCAACCGCACGATGTGAATGACACGGGACGAGATAAAGCCTTTCCGGGCGGGGCGTCGATTCAAGAAACATGGGAATCTGGGCGATAGATGGGCTTGTCTGAAAATGGATTTGTCTATATAAAGATGGGTTTCACCCTCCAAATGGGAGTGTTCCCTCAACTTTTAGACGAAAACGTGTGAACCATATTGGATGATACGTACTGGTGGGTTCCCAGCTCCCCGGCGAAGTTGGGTTTTACTTCTAGTGGTTATCCAAACAAATTAATTACCACAAAAATCTCAAAAAAAAAACTCAAAGTCCAGGTGAACAGCTGGGAAGCGCCATGCTAGATATGGAAAATCCACTGATCATCTGTGATCATTTCAAGAAAAACCCTGGCTGTTGCATCATCATTACCATTGAAGAGATTTCCCTAACCCCACGATGAGGAGATCTCCACCAGGACCCGCATCACCTTCCAAGTTTTTTTTCATCACCACAAAGTCTGACCCGCACCGGGAAAGAGCTCGTACCCTTTCAGCGTGCTTGGCTGCATTGAGTCTGTTCCATCCCTCTCTCTTGACGTTCCAGCACGAATGAGACGAACGTGAGGCTCGCACCGCAGGCATCAACGGTCTTAAGGCAATCACCGCAGGCACACAAAGCCCAAGAACTTTTCGCTGGTGAAATAAATGTGGTCAAGAAATCTCCATGCTGACATATATACCAAAATGATACTGAAAGAATGATCGTAAAGCAATAGTAAACCATCCCCAATTTTACCATAGGTGATATAAACCATCAAAATATGGGTGGTCTATGACAAACATTACACTGATGCCTTGGCCGGTACAGAATCTGTGAACGAATTGCAGGAATCCAAGATGAAGGTGCTTTATAATATTATAATGCTTTACATCTCAGTGTGAAGTTGCGTGAAATAGGAAACACAAAAACATCAAAGACTGGTGGATGTTCCCCTCAAGATTCTCCTTTTAGGAAAAATAGAGGGGCCAGTTTATTATTCCCTCTGGTAACTTGTCTATCAACCAGTGGGAATTTGAAGGGACGTCTGTGGTTCGACTTGCTGGTTAGCTAACCCCCCGATGGTTCGTTCCACTTGTTCCACTTGTTCAGCTTTCCCCGCCTTTCAACCCCAGCTACCACAAGATTTGACTGATGTCAGCCTCCGGGGTTGGTTCCAACATGGCAACCAATTATGCTATCATCTTGGAGGAAAAAACACATGCACCATGGTCAAAACATGATTATATAATTATATATATATATCTGGATGTATATAATTTTGTATGGTTGTCCCAGCATCATCAATGTGATTCCTCCATGGCTATATCAAGCCCTGGTAGTACTCGGCCATGGCACAAATACTTGGACTTGCTCTAGGGGCCCACCTTGAGAAATTGGGTTGGTCAACTCCACGACATGACATTGCGCCATTTTTGGGCGCGAGGCTACGTGTTGATGTGCGCTTCAGCAGTGAATGTCCAAGACCAAAAACCACTCGCAGTGGGATGTCATGTGCGCACAACCACTACATGAACTATAAGTGAACTAATAAGCCATCGAGATAATCAACAGTCATGAAATAGGCGCTATCCCATGTATAACTGGCCTACTGTGGTAAAGCCAACAATAAACCTCGAATTGGGGAAGTTTTGATGACCCACCCATTTGGT
>BGPT01000622.1:3686-91186 GCA_003297045.1 Symbiodinium sp. clade C Y103 | reverse complement strand
TCATCAGCCAGGGCGTATTCTTATTCAGGATCGACATTCTTCCTGATATCTAGTATCTTAACATATTTCGACCATTGATTTCCATTGATAATATGGATATTCACAACCTACCAATATATCTCGTAAAACCCCATGTATGATGCTCAAAACTCCCCATACTTCACGGGATACCCAGTCCCTCCGGGATTTTTCCACCAAACTTCGAACAACTTCACTAAGGTCATCCTCAGTCGCCTGGCTTCATCCCCTCGGTTTGTATGTGTCCTGAAGATGGATTGGTTTCTGTCGGTTTGGAACTAGGCAAATTCTATGGTAGATGAATCCAACTATAGTTGGATAGTTTTTTTTTTTCTAAGCCAACAACCAGAACTGGGGCGGCCCACATTGTAGCTGTTTTGTTCGGAGGTGAATGGACTGGACTGGATGGATCTCTTCAGGGGCACGCGTGGGGTTGTGGTGGATATACTATACTCATACTTCGATGGCTGTGTGAAAGGTAAGTGTTTGTTTTTGCATGCAATGGCATGTATATATATATATATATGTGTACATATAATATGATATGATATAATCTAATATAATATAGAAAAATGTAATATGATATAACATAATATAACATTATATTATAATATAATTTAAGAAAAATAGTATAATATAGCATGAAGTAATATAATGTAATCTAATGTAGCAATACATGATAAATATATCATAATTTATTATAGTATAATGTAATGTAATATAATATGATATAAATTATATAACATAATATAATATAATCTATACTGTAAATGTATATATATATATACATGGTTGGATGGCTGAAGATCCTGCATACCAATAAACTTGGAGGACACCACTAAACGTGGAATGGAGAAGAATCTGGGTCAAAGCCATAGAGTTCACCAAGATGCTGAAGCCACCAGCGTGAAATCCTGTAGAACAGGGACCTGATCCGGGAAATCCCAACATCTTCGCTTCATTTGGCTATGGCGACCCAAATTATGGTACCAACAATGGTCATTTTTAATGGTAAATGAACATAAACCAACCAATTATAGGGCTAATAATTTTGAGCCATACCCATTTCATCCATGAAAAACCAGCTGCTTCTCAAAAATCATCCAGAGACTCACGGAAAATGCCACTGCGAGTTGGTGGGCGGAGTCCGCACATAGGCGCGTTTCACGTTTCTGGGTCCAATTGATGTGCACAACTTGTGGCGCACCAAACCCAAATTTTCTTGCCATGCATTCGAGCGCAAGCCCTTCCACATCAAGGTATCCCCACCATGGGTGTCATGAAAAATTCATCAGCAAGACGAGTTCTCTGCGGGAAAAAAAACAGAAACAGCGTCAGCCAAAAAAAGTTCATCTTCGGCTTGTGAACCCCATCGACTTTGGATGAGCCAAAATAGTCACAGAAAAACACCGCAATGACTTGGCACCAGACTGGCACCAGACTTGGAGATACCCGTCACGTCCAAAAAAAGGTGATTTTTCAGGCGTCTATAGGAAGGTTCTGGCCACCATGTAATCAAAGGGTTTCTTGCCATAGCCATCACGCCTCGGAGATCGCCCCGAATCCGATGAAGTGGGTTTTTTGACGAGAAATCCATGGGTCGAACTGTGAGAATGGAGAAAAACTTCGTAAATAGCTTTGAGATGGTTGTACATATATATATATATATATATATAACTAGATATATATATATATATAACTAGATACCAGAAATATATATATATATTACTATAGATTTATGTATATAACTAGATACATATATATATATAGATATCACATAGAACTGGGAGATAGTGGGCTATTTCCCACATGCGAATCAGGTATCTAAGCACTCTAGTCACATCATATTGTCTCAAGGTCGAAAACCATCTCTTTTGGATGAGGGAAGTGGGGGAGCCCATGGATTGGGGGTCCCTGAAAATATTCGCACAGATTTGGGGTGGGACACCTGGATATGAGGCACTTCCAGTTCAATGTCAGAGACAATGCCAGTCGCCATCGCTGCTTCCACAAATTCCATGGACAAATTCTGGGGACTTCATGAATCCATTCCCCGGCCCTATTAAATACTCCCCAAACGGAACCATGGGTATCGGATCTGTTCACTGTGGTTGGGCTCCGCTATTGGGGGTATCAAATATTTAGGGGGATGGGATTACCCAAAATTATGCTTTGCTACCCAATATGACCAAAAGGCGTTCGAACTCTAATCAATCGTCATGTCCATGATCCTGCCGGGTTGGGCTATATTGTGCAAAGGGCATTCCATGTTTATAGACCTTACATATTTTGGGTCCACTGAAATTTAGGTACTTGAAATGTCTCTTGATCATGTGTGGCATGGTCCAAAAAATGTATTTCTATAGCTTATGGTCATCCAGCCGATAATGGGAATCTATATGATGGGTAAATATGTAAATCCCTACTAATGGAATGACAACCATCCCCCAATATGGGTCATGTATACAATCCAATTATTTTTACCATGGTACATTCAAATATCCCCCATGTACCCCTGATCATATCTCATACTGTTGGGAAGGGTTCACCCAAAACGGCAATGGAAAAAACACTATGATTTTGTCCAGGGGTTCACTTTTTATTTTCCTATTTAAAGTCGGGATTTCCCATTGCCATTTCAAATCATCAGAGGGGTGCCTCTTTAAGATTTGGTTTCATTCTCAGTTTTCTTTGGCGCGCCCCTGATACCCCCCACGTTTACTATGCTCGTGTCCCCACTCCGATTCCAACCTTCGGCCCCCCTCTTCCCGACTGCACAATTGCTCGAATACCCTGCTCATCTCCTATCTTTCCTGCTCATCAACCCATCTACTGTAACCGCAATAAGATAGGAAAGCTTCAATCTACCCTCTGGTTATTTAACATAGCCATGGAAAACCACCATCTTTAATAGCTAAATCACCATGTTTATCATTTATAAATGGGCCATGGCTTCCATGGCGAACTGTTAAATAGCCAGAGGATACATCTCAAAATAATGCTTTTTTTTTCCGGTGGATTTCCAGCCTAAAGCTGAAACTCCGGCGATGATTTCCAGCCAAGTTTCTTGGACTTATCAGCTCCGAACCTGGAAGATAACAACACATCCAGCACTCGAAGGGATCGCATTTTTTGGAGTGAAAGAAACTCGGTCTACCCTTCGGCAATCAAACATAGACCCCTGGAAATGGGCACCCTGTTGGGAAAATCATCTATAAATGCTTGATCTGTCCGTTGCCATGTTTGATTCCGGGACGCTACACCCACTAGAGTAACTAGATTTTACAGTGGAACCCCAAAATGCCATTGTCAACTAGGAAAATCATCTTGCAAAGTCAATTTGTATCAATTTGTGGGGTTCAATGGTTATAACCTCCGTAAGTTTGGATACAGACCCCCTGATTGTGGCTGTTGGAACTGCACCCCTACACTGTATGCAGGACTCTCGCTCGGTCAAAGATGGGTGTCCCAGCATGGGATAGCATGGGAATAGCATGGGCTTTCATCATGGGGATATCATGGGGATAAATGGGATACAATGAATCATGAGATGCAATGGCTATTTCGCGGGGATATGGCATCTAACCCACTGGATATGATATGCGTTTGTCCAGATATGGATTAGATACCCATTAAATTGGGAAAAACCATAGAGGTTTTGACTACATACATATATATGATTCTATATATATATATATACACCGTTTATCCCCGATAATGGACAAAGGTTGTCGTATGTTGTCGTTTATTTCACCCAGTTGCCATCCATCGCACCGAACGGAACCAGCGCTGATTGCGTGTTCAACTTCGACCCCGAAGGTAGGATGCTTTTAGTTGTTCATTCTAGGTATTCACTGATCATGAAACAGATTTTCCCAAGCTTCTGGATAGATAAATTTAGCAATTCGCCACCATGAAAAGGTTTGACACTCGATCTTTCAGACTCCGGCCAACCCCCCGATGAAACGTTGAAAAATGTGGGGATAGTTACCCCAATCCGAGTCTCGCGGTGAGGTCAGCTTCTCCAGAAACATGGATTCAGTTGTGCTGGTGAGGTCAACTTGAAGTCAACCTTCGTAGAAAATAAGTCATCTGTTTTCTTGCCTGTCCGTTGAAAATAGACGATGTTTGTTGGTTACGTCACCATCTGTGCAATGACCTTCCGCTGGTTCTATTCATGTTGGATATTCACCAAGGATTCCAGACTTGTCCATCTATCATGATTTATCGATGTTCCTCTGTAAACATCACCTTTGGCGGGGTGATAGAACCACTGCTCAACTCAGCAAGGCTCAAGTAATCCCTATTGCTTGATGATGATGGTTTTACTGCCAATCTTGGGAATCATCATAATCCAAAATCATATTGGAATCCCGTTCTTAACCAACCAGTACAATGGAATGACACTTCAAGTTTGAACATGGCTCAATTGGCACACTCATACTTAATCCATATGAAAGACCCCAAACTTTTGATATCTCAGATTTTCCCAGTTCCGAACTGGTCCACAGCGGCCAAAAGACTTCACGAGGAGGTTGATAATTGTCCAATTGCGCTGTTTCGCAGCCTGCCGCACTTTAGAGAGGTGATACCGCTGTTGACCATCCCCAAAGAGGAGGGTTTTTTGTTGGGATCAGCACATAGTCTAGCTATACTCGAACATGACTCAGTTTCTAGCAAGAAAGGCCCCCCAGTTGTTGTTGGTTTATTATCTATCTATAGATTGCTATATGCATCACAATGCAACACTCAGACGATAACCAACTTGTCACCTGTATGTTTATTCTAAATCCCAATTCTTGGTGGATAAATGCCCGTCTTTGGCAAACCTACAAGGTGAACCCCCTTACTTAGCTAAGTTGGTTTGTTTGCTTCGGTCAACTATGGTTCATAATTTGTATGGAAGAATAATGTTATATATACACCACCAAACATCATTTCTCAGCCGCAAAACTCGCACTTCCTTACTTTCATGTCAAGTTGCTGAAGCAACTTGAAGGAAACACTCTATCCCATTCGATTCCCATTCTATTCCCATATCAATAGCAATAAAAGGCCACACCACGGAGGTCATTACATAATCCCACTCTGCATGGCTAAGATGGTGCCGTGCAACGATCCAAATTCCAGGCGCCTTGAAAAATGACCCGAGATGTTGCTAGGAGGGTTTCTTTGTTTCATCTGTATTTTAATCAGGGCTTATGAACTAGTTCTAGCATCATAAGCATTGCCATAATCATTGGATTGGGTTAAGGGAAAATTTACAGGAAACCATTGATTTTCCAATGAAATATAGGGGTTTCCTGTAAATTTTCCCTTAACCCAATCCAATGACATAACCTTCTTCGACTCAAGGTTTATTTCCAGTCTGGGCGTCAGCCATTTCATGATGGAGGAGTCAAGCAGCCCTCCAAAGGTGACCCTCGCAAGGATAATTAGATGGTTAATAAGCCATCATTACCCTCTGGTTACTTAACATAGCCATGGAAAATCCAATATAAATGGAGGTTTTAATGGGAAAATCATCCAAAAATTGCAATTTTCTATGGCTATGTGAAATAACCAGATATCAGATGGTAGATCTTATTGGTGATTGCTGGCGGTCAACAAGCGTTGACAAAAAAAAAAGCACTATCTGGGGGGTGAAACCGACCTGGTGGCTGAATGATCCACAAAGCTGTGCAAAGCTATGCTGACTAAGCAGGGGTAACCACAAACAAAAAAAATATGAATACCTGTGGGTAGTACATAACTACCCCATTTAATTCATAGCAAAAAAATGAACCATTGAACTAGGCAACCAAAGGCCTTCAGCGTAGTCAGAGTCCACCTTGAACTACACATACCCACCAGAGCGGTTTCATAACGGAGCCTCATCAAAACCCCATAGTCAAAAAGGGTTTCTGGGGAAGCTTGACTCTTGGAGTGTAGAGCTCATAACAATTCACACACACGCCAATTCAGGCATATTCAGGCCACCTTTCAGTAGTAAAGTGTTGGATACTTTTAGAATACCGGTAACCAAAACGCAAAATGTCATAAAGATAGCAGCAAGCTGTTCCTGTAAGAGTATTTTGTAGAAGCATCCCCCGAAGAAAAAAAGAAGCACGATACCATTCACCCGGCCAACATATATATGAGTAGTCCAAATGGGTCCTCGATCTTCCAAACACCATCAAATCAGATGTTTCAGGTTATTTCAGCGCATCCCAAAACATGCCCTTTTTCGAAGCAAAACCATACAAACGACTACGGTCGAAGTTAGCGACTGATTTAACTTCTAGTGAGAACTGGTTCAGGATTTCGCACCCATCCATAGTAGTTCACGAACTTTCGAGACCAGGCCACTGGTCAGCAGGTTACGAGTTTTGTCTCAGGTTCCCTTTTGAGTCGGGCAACAAGAAATTCATTGCCATGGAATACTCCCATGATATCCCCAGGGAATATCATGGAATATCATGGCAGCTCCGTTGCTCCATGTTGCTCCACCCCAGGTACGTTTGAAACGACTACTCCACCCACCAAACTGGGATCAGATAGGTGCCTGGTGGAGTGGGTAGGATCGCATCAAGCCACCTCAAGCTCACCATGCGGTCACCGTGCACACACTTGTCACATAAACAATGGATTGGTTGATGTGAAAATTTACAGGAAACCATGGATTTTCCCATTAAATATAGAGGTTTCCTGGAAATTTTCCCTTAAACCAATCTAGTGACATAAACATCAGATGCCCCTCTGGGTAAATCAACAGTTGGACCCTTAAATATCATAGTGTTGTTTGGTGGAAACTAATCCTACAACGAAGATAAATGGCAGGGTCGATGTTAATTTACCAGAGGGTGTGTGTGTATATATATATATGTATATCATATACACGTACATTGTTTGTACACACATGAAACTGAATATACAGTAAAACTGTCCACAAATTGACCAGTAAATAAATAAACATGCAGATAAAATGATAATTTCATACATACACAAATACATACATACGTAATATTAATATAATGTCTATATTTGTATATGATTCTATATGTATCTAATCATATATCATATTTATCTGTATGTTGTATGCTTATTTATGTGCTTGTCGATTTGTGGATAGCTTTATATTCATTTTCATGTGTGTATAGAAGTACAAGTAATGTACATGACATGTATATTATGTTACATAACATAACTATATATATATATGTGTGTACCTCTACAATATACCAAGTTATAGCTTACAATTCCAGCAACCAACTACGATCCAGAGTCAAGTGGGGGAATTCTAAGGGCATTGGGTGAAAAAAGGGAGGTGATGCCATCAGTGATGCCACCAGCTTCTCTTCCCCTTGTGGCCATTTATATACCCAGAATAGGTGGGAGCAAGCCTGGGTGGGGGTGAAATCGAAACGAAATGGCTGGTGGATCTGAACTCTTTGAAGAATATCAACAGGTGGCCCGCGGTTTCACCGGGTTCTGGATCGAAGGTCAAAATCCCCCAAGTTCTGGGAGAGGGATCTGCTTAGTCGGAGCATGTCGGAGCCAGTTCCAAAAACGTTTCATTGGTTGAAACCAAGTCCTGTAGCTTCAAAATCAGCACCCCAGTGAAACGATTACTCGGAAACGGAGTACATGCAGAAGTCAAACTCAAGCCTGTATCTCCTGTGGCTTTGAAACCAATGTAGACATGGGTCAAAACCAAAACTGATGGAATCCCCTGGCGCACCCTCAAATAACTGCACGGATGTTTGTCGCCGTATGGGAGAATCACTCTCATGACCTATCCCATGAGGTAGGTCACTGGTTCCGAACCAGCATGTCGAAGCCATACAAACCTTCGAGGTCCGGAAGCTCCCCACTTCTGTTTCCGATTTGCTAAAACCAGGTGATCAAAAATGCAACCAGGGCACACATGGAAACTTTTGGAGCATTCACATCATCGGCGTCGAACTTATTTCTTTCTAAAAAGTCCCGCACCTTATTCTTCTCCTGGCCCGCTAGCTCCCAATGATTCGCAAGCCAGGCCGGAACACGGAGGGTTGGCTCTGATTGGGGAAGGATTTTTGGGTCGCAGGACTGTTGGCTTCATACATTCATAGCTGGCGTTTGTCAATCCAGACAGTTTCACAGTTTCCGAGAGATGGGATGATTTCTCCCCATTTTTTCATTATAAAAATATTACGTCCCATGATTATGTCCCATGTCTTGTTTTTTTGCAAAGGTTGGTGGCATAGCAACCATTTCTGACGGCCTCTAGGACAGGCTGCTGCCTTGATCGAAAGAAGGAGAAGGGGATGGTGAAGAACCGCAAACTCCAAAGATTAGTTGGTGCTTCAAAGATCTCAGCATTCAAAAACCAGTTGATGGTTCAACCCCTCTTTGAAAATGTTGAACATGACCACGAATAAACAAAGTGAAACCACAAACACGTGATGTCTCTTTTCGAACGCACAATCCATGGAGGATTCGTCACGCGCCAGCATGCTTTGGCCTAGATTCCCCATGGTTCTAAAAAGTTTTGGCGAAATTTTCACAAGTCCCCAAGCTGAATTCAGTCACTTTGGTGATTCTCCACCCCACAACAAAAAAAACATATAAACCCTGACTATTCATCGGGGGGTCACCACAAAATAATCGTAAGCTACTACCAAAATTGGCACGCACACATGCACACACAGAGAGCAAATCAACTGGTTTGTTTTAATGCTGTGTTATCATTACTATGCATCGTTGATGGGATTTGGTCCTCCAGTAAAAATCTGTAAATGTGGATGATCTGCTCCAGAGTCAATGGAGTGATGTTGACGTAATCGCCACTGATGTGGCCAGTTGGTATTGTGGATTCATTCAAACGCCGGATGCATTTGCATTCTTTAAATGAAATTCAGATCTGTTTAGATTCGTTGGTTTCCTTTATCTACTGGCTGCATGTCATCCATCTTTACTGAAAACTATTGGGGGGTCTATATTATGTTTCAGCAAAGCATACGCTTCGAAAGGTCATTTCCGGTTTTCATCCGACCCATTCCCGTCTTTTGTCAACAGTTCGTCTGATAAAATATGAATGTATCCTAGTAGCATGAGAAAGTGAAGATTTTGATGGGACATTCCGATCTTGATTAGGCAGATCACCTACCAACCCCGGATTTTTCCAACCACCAGAACTGGTTATTGGACAACACATCATGCTCCCTGTGGTACTACCGTTGGCCACGCTCCTTCTGCAAACGATGCTGTCGCTTTGCCTCTTTCAACTGCTCCTTCAATGGGGGTCACCATGACATAGGGGGTAAGAATTAACGCTCAGTACAGTAACTGGTTAGGAACTACAGTTGTACCCATTTATGGGAGAACCCGACGAATTGGGGACTTACCAACTAGGCTTGGCCAAACCACTTGCAATGGGATGATGCTCCCAGTAGCTTTCGGCGTGCGACAAAGTTCAAAGAAGTCCCTTGCTTATTGACCCTGTTACAGTCACTTACACTTGGATTTGCAATCCAGGAACCCCAAAGGAAGAAATAACACATCTTCCCTTAATCGATTCCCCAAGTAGTGGATTTGCCATTGGGAAAATAGACCAAATCATCTTCAGCTATTCCAATCATATACAGTGTTGACAGAGAACTCAAAGGCTCGGTGGATGGTTGGTTCAGCTGGAGGCAGCATCTGAAAAGTATATAGTGTTTCCATTGAAAAAAAACACAAAAAACGCTAAGGTCTATTTGACCCCAAATTTTGAGGCACATCAAGTCTTGCCTGATCTGAGGACAGATGTGTCCAGTGCCCAAAGTTTCCTGAAGTTTCTTGAAATCTTTTGAAATCCGATCTTGCAACCCCAAGTACCCTCTGGTAAACTAACATAGCTATTGAACATGGCCATTTAGAGTGGATTTTCCCATTGAAAATGGTGATTTTCCATAGTTATGTTAGTTTACCAGAGGCACAGAACTGATGCGGCCACAATCCAATCAAACTCAGATCCAGCACCCCTGATCCAATTTCTGCCAGCCCTAACAACAGGCCGTTGCTTTCTATCCCAAAATTGACGGGAAAATGCTGCAGAAAAGGCCTACCAATTCACTCCAATATCACGGTTCCCTGAGTTTCCTACATATCTTCCCTTCAACCAATCAATTGATTGGAATTTGCTTGGTGAAGCATCATCTCTCATCCCAAAAGAATGTGGAAGAGCTCAGCACCGCTCCAACCTTTTTCATGGTTTCATATACGATCACAGCGTTTCTTAGTTGCTTTTGTCTACCATTCTCATATCAAGTTGATGAAATTTCCCCATATAACAGCCATTACATCCCCATGATATTCCCACTAATCAAAGATGACAATCGAAAAAAAACCTGTAAATAGCGGTGTTCATGGGAAAATCCTATATAAATGATGTATTTTGGCCACGTTTGATTACCAGAAGGTGCATTCCATGATATCCCCATGATACCCTCATGTTTCCATATGTTTTCCCAGTTTAATCTTCTTCTTCCTGGTTTTCTCCATAGGTTTTCCCATGGTTTTCCATGGTTTTCCCTGGTTTTCCATGGTTTTCCTAACATAACTATGGAAAATCACCAATTTTCAGTTCGGTAAAAATACTAACAAATAGACTTACCCTCTGGTGAACTAACATAGCTATGGAAAATGGCCATTTTTAATGGGAAAATCCACTATAAATGGCCCATGGTCGATCGCTTTTTCTATGTTTACCAGTTCGGATCCTCGGTGGCTTTGGCTTCGCGAATGGCTCTCCATGCCTCCATCTCCTGGCAGATTCCATGTGTGAAAAGGATGGGAAAACCAGGGGAAAACCCATGGATTCTACGGGAAAACCATCGGGTTTTCCAAAAAAAACACTCTAATTTTTGAATCTTGAATCCTTACTAAGATGCAAAACATGGGGGAAAGCCATGTAGCATCTGGATTATAACATTCTACCATAGTGGAGACAATACCAATGGATTATGGGAAAACCATGGGTATAACGGTATGATGGCCAGATCTTATCCACTAGTAGATTGGGTCCAATGGCATTACAATTCCATAAATTCCCATAGACAAAATCCATAATGGCTTGGGAAAACATGGTATTTCCGGCAATCCTCATGTGCCATACGAAATGGAATCCAATAAATTCAAAGTGGACCATAATTCATCATGAATCAAACATCTGGTCACAGTCACCGCCTGGGATTTTAGAGATCTGTATATGGTTGGTTTATGGTTTATGGAATACAGTTTATGGTTACCCTCTGGTAAACTAACATAACTATGGGAGATTACCATTTTTAATGGGAAAATCCACTATAGATGGTCATTTTCAATAGCTATGTTAGTTTACCAGAGGGTAAAATAAACATGTGCCATGGTCAAAACATGGTCTGTGGTCGTCCTGGTCGTCCATCCCATTGAAAATGGGAATCGAACCATCATGATCCCTTCAATACTCTTTCGTGGAGAATCCCCTACAATCTAGGCCCGGGAAGAACAAGATGACATTGTCATGCAGCTGTTTATCGCTGTTTACGACAGCTAAGTTGGTTTATAACTAGCTAAACTATGCTTCGTGCTAGATATCGAAGTAGATAACCGGGCTTTAGAATAATGTGGGTAAAACAATAATAAACCATCCCCTAAATCACCATAAATGGGTGGTATATACCATTCCCAAATGGGTGGTTTATTATTGTTTTACCCTCATTAAAAGCAACGAACGTGAGCAGGGGAGGCCCTTCCTGGAGATCTAATTCTGGCGCCTCCTCGGTACATCGAACCATGGGTGGCCCGGTGACGAGTTTGCAACGGCCTCCAATTTGCTCGAAAGTAAACCTGGACCGCCCAGGTGTCACAGCGGGAACAACGGCACTTTGGCAAAGAACCCCCGCAGCATGGGGAGATAGCCCAGACCTTATCCCACCAGAAGTGATATATCTCCATGCTATCGTTTTTTTGAGGTTTATGCGCGGGGCTTATCAAGAACCAACCACGAAACAGCGGGTGAATCTTGACCATCTTTTGCGGGGGAGCCAATTATCATGGGGTGAGTCCGCATTACCTTCAAAAGAAATGAGATGATATATAGTAAGATGAGACTTAGTCATGTCGGGAGAATCAAACTCATCTGCAATATCTTTTGGGGAAGTTCAATGTCCGAAACTCGGCCAGCCATGTGAGCGGAGCAACCGACAAAAAAAAAGATTTGTACCAAACACCCGACCAAATACATCTAAACACCGAAAGATTCGAGTACTAAACTATGGGTCAAAGGTGTCGGCAAACCAGCTGAGCAACTCAACCATTGCACAGCTGAGGGTGGGTCACCCACAGGGTCCCGACGCCAAGTTGGCTCTGGCGAATGGTTGGCTGAAAATGGCTGCGGTGGAAGCAACAGTTCAACCACCAGGCAATCTAATGTTAGTAGAGCAATGTCATAAACCAGCCATATTTTGATGGTTTATACAACCCATTTATTTATGTTAAATTTGGGGATGGTTTACTATTGCTTTAGTAACATTAGTCACAGATCAAAAATGGTGATTTATCCATCAAACGTTCGCAAAGGAAGATGTCATTTCACCAAGAGAAAAAGGATGAGTTCCATATAGTATAGAACGCTATGTAAATCTCCAACTGAAAATGAATTGATGACCCCAAGTACTAGGTGAATGATCCAGCTATTGACCATGACACATTTGTTGGAACATGGATACAACGGAACACGCTCCATGGCTCTGTCTGTCACAAATCGCTCAGCTCTAAGCCAGCACCGTTGCTCGCATCGCCACCTTCTTCCTGAATGTGACTGGAAATTCAAAGAAAACCTGGGAACAAATTTGGCATTTTCTTGGGGATTGACTTGGATCTACTATGATATACTAGGGGTATAATCAAGGAATTGGGATTCCTGTCCCATTTTAGGGAAATTGTACGGGAGGAGCATCGCCAATTAGTCGTGTTCCTCTCTCATATTGGCAAATTCAGCACAAAGAAGATAGAACTGAGTTAATTTGGAGGTATTTTCCATAGTGGGATTTCACTGTTCAATCTTTTTGGTGTTTGCTATATAGATCAAGTATTGATGTTCTTATCAACAAAGAAGGCTTTCACGGGTTTATCTCCATGCAATGTGTATCCACACTATATACTATATTCTATATATACTGTATCCTATATACTACATACAGCATTTATATATACTATGCCTATATATATATATATATACATATATATCCACCATTGGTATCGCCACTTCAGCCGCAATGGCGCCCCTTTCAAACCGCGACTTCCTCATCGAGGTCATCCCTGGGGATCATCATCCTTGGTAAATTCTATGGTTTTTGTTGGGGGGTGACCACATGGAATGATTTTTGGGGAAAATCTAGGAAACTTCACCTGGTTTGGTAAAGTTGATTCCCTTGTGGTTGTGAAAAAATGATGTTCTATCACCTGGTACATTGGTTTATGGAAGGGTTCAAACTTTTATAGGGCAATGGTAGAACATAATCCGCAAGGGATCCCTCAAAAAGGATCCAGGGTGCGATGAGGGATTCATCTAGAAACACTGCATCTACCCTCTGGTTATTTCACAGTTTGCTATGGAAGGTCAGCATCTTCAATATGTAAATCGGCATAAATCATGTATTAGTGGGCCATTTCTATTGTTGTGATAACCAGAGGAAATGTCATAGTATCAATACGTCAACTACATTTCTTCAGCAATAGAAAGCATTGAAACTGTAGAAAGCTTAAGAAAGTCAATGTCATGAAATGTTGACATAGCTTGTTCAGTTCAAATACATCAATAGAAAGCAATATTTACACTGTTTCTTGCTCAATGCAGATGTCCTGTTGGGAAAGATTGATGGGTCGACTCACCACCAAATTGCTCAATAAGGAGGATCCCCCCATTAATCAACCAACCAGTGGAACAATGCATGATCAAACCATAAGATTCAATTATATTCAACTATCGGTTAATAAATCGAATACATCATCTATACCAAATTGATTATACGTCGTGAAGTGGATTTCACCAACTCATAGTTCATAACTATTATGAGAAAGTGGAACAAATGTTCTATGACATGTTCCAAATTTGTTGTTTCAACCGATAGAGGAAATGTTCATAGAATTTTGATGATGATTTCTTCGAACATTCCAAACATCTTCAGACAAACCCATGTAAAGGAATTAATAAATTGGGAATCCACCTATATTTCTCGGAAAGCGCTGAGATCTTGGTAAAACCACCATCTTTCTTCGTGCGAAAAAAGAAAACATATAAAAGCTGGCTTCTTTCATCAAGTGTAGTGTAATTCTCATTCTAGATGTCTCAAACATGGTAAAACCATGTTCTGCTTCTGATGGTTGAAACCCATCCCAATAATTAGCAGTCTTCTCAACCAACCATCCCTTTTGTATGGTTGAATATTATATAATGGGATGCTTAACCAATCAGTTATCCAACCCAATGTATTAACTAATCAATTGGAATATTCTGGGTGTTCTTAACCAACCAGTTTTGGATGGTTTTTCCCCTCCAACTGTTTTGGTCCCAACTGGCCTGGCCTGCTGTGCATTTGCTTCACATCCGCGGCCCGGGTACCCACCTCCTCAGCCCTCGGAATGGAAAATCACGGGAGATTCCATGGAAGACCATGGATATTCCAAGGATCATAGATATTCCATCGAATATCCATGGGATATTCCAGGTAGAATCCTGGGCTAATAGCTGGATATTTCATGATCATAGATGGGCTAGTATGTGAAAATTGTGAATGTCCTAAACCAGACTAGTTCGGCCTGTTTTTGCATGACTTCCCCTGTGGACCAAAATCTATTGTGAGCTCAAATGGGATCACTATAATTTACCCAGATGAAATAGCCCACTTCTATGTATGGGTTATAGATTATAATCCACTGGTATGATTTTTGGAATGAAGGGATGCAAGAAGAAAGCGATTGTAGTTTTAGTTTTAGCAACTGGGCCACCTGACGGCCCCACGGTTTTTAAGCAATTTCAGGACTTTTAGGGTATGGGCCGAGGTGGCGTGGGTGGGATTCTAATATTCATATACACTTGCACACGGTGATGATGCTACGCTATACGTCGCAGATGGGGTGGGAAACCCATGAAAATCGCCATTGCATCTCATTGTCTCCCGTCATATTCCACTAAATCCCATGATATCCTATGATATCCTCATTAAAACAACCATTTTTGGGGGCTATACCAACCCAAAGCCACCAAGAAATTTCCACTTGGAAGCCGGGCAAACCCTCAAGGGCATCGTCCACCTTATCCGCCTTCGAAGCCAACGGCCGGGCCAGGCGGAAGTTGGGGAACTTTCATTGCCTATGAGATGCTTTGATAATGAGATAATCATAGAATAAAACCATAATTCATTGGGACTCATATGGTTCATCAATATAGATATATAATATAGGATAATCCTAAGTGAATCATGGGATAATTTATCGATATGGTTCTATTTGATGGGCCTTAGGAGAAGGCTTTTACAGGTCCCTTTTTTTGGGTTTTATTGGATGGATAAACTTGTGTGGCTACTTAGGGGTGCAGGCAAGGGGTGACTTTGATGGCTTTTTCTATTATGGTACAAGTCACAACCCCCATCAGATGGGACATGGGGCTCCTGCAACTATGGTGACAAAGACCCACTCATTGGTGGAACTGCACCCGCAAGCCCTTCAATAATGTCCCATGATTTGCCTGTTGGAAATGGGCCAGTCATGTTTACAAACGAAAACTGACAAAATCCTCATAACTAGGTCAAAGTTCCTGTTTTCACGGCTTACCGTGTTCTCATTTGGATCAAGAAAACGATCATGGAACGAATTGGGAAACGTTGATAATGTTTGGTTGTTTTTAACAACGAATGGATTAGTTTCAATAACCATATGGTTTTCCGGTTCCATAATTCATAATCGACCTATGGTTGACAAATTTAACAAAATTACAGTAACAAATCGACATGTATGTATGTATGTATGTATATATATATATATGTGACACCCATTGTTTTCTACCGAACGTGACCTACAAATCGTGGGTTTTTCATGTCTATGTTGATTTGCTAGAGGGTACCTACACAAAACATATGTTTAGCTGCTCAGGGATATTATGGAGTGTTTTGGGGATGTAAAACCAATTTATTTCATGGAGATATCATGGGCCAATGGAGATGTAGTGGGGATGTATCAAGATCCATGATAATGAGTATCTCACGTGGATACCTCTGATCGAATATAGCAGAAGAAGCCGTGCTTTAGCTATAGATTCGAGTTTGCGGCGGTTAACCCTCGCCTCCTAGATGTGAAAATAACTTTTCGCTGGTTAGCATACAATGGTCATATGTTATGGAATATCATGGGATATGATTAATGGATATATGATAGGGATGGATACAACAACAACCATTTCATGGAGATACAATGGGGATATAATGGAATACAATTTGATTTTTCACCAACCATATCAGATGGTTTTGTCCAAAAAAATAGGGGATGAGGCTTAATCCACATATACAGTAACTGGGATGGAAAAACCTACTTCCGATTCGTGTGATGACCCATTTCTCCTACATTCCCATTCTTGACATAAGTGAAAACAAGGCTCTTGCTTGTGTATCCCATTGTATGTCTCTTAGATAAATCCACCCAATTGTGACAAATCACAAGTGTGATTATCCCTCTCTGCGCTGGAACCAGAACCTCCTTGTCCAAGAAGTACATGACCTGTCAGTCGGACCCCGACCAACCAGCTGGGATGATCAAGGACCGGCCGCTACGAAAAAGATAGAACCAACAAAAACAAGAATTTGACAAGGAAAAATAGGGAGTTGGCCCAAAAAAGGGGACATGACCATCAACGGATGGGTTTTCTTGGGAAATTGTACGGAAAAACATGCTTTGAAACCCCCAAAGAAGTGGTTTTCCAGCAGATTTACCCTTCCAGTAAGTCTGGAACCTCAGAATTGGGACACTTTGGTATGACGGTATGATGGTACAAAGAAAGAGCCCCCGATAGGTCCGATAGGTAAAGATAGGTTTGTGACCGTTTTCGTACTGAGGAAATGTGTTGGATTTTTGGTGGAGATGTCCCTCCAAATGGATGTCGACCATTTTCTGACCTCTGGGATCCCGCAGAAAAAAACTTCAACTGACGCAGGAAGGACATCTTGGTGCTTAGCCAAGCGGGCATTACCAGAAGACTACATGTGCACATTGAGAAAGTAAATCATGTGTATATATCTATGGGTTTCTCTAAGAATAGGGTACCTGTAAATCCACTGGTCTATCAACATGTTCATCCATTTCCCGATTGAAATGGCAATAAATGTGGTATGCTATGATACCCGATTCTCAGACACCCATATACACAATACACATGCCTTGAATGCAATTGTTGCCATGTCTTTTTCGGGGCTTGGACCCCCGAAATGAGAAGTCAACCCCCGAAATAGGGCTCATTTAATAGTGTTCCACGTAATTATCAAATGTATGGTTTGAAATTCCAAAAAAAGATGGAAGGTAATGTATAACAATCTTAATAGGATTTTACGGGCCTATCTTTTTGGCCTTTGCTACAGCTGCTATGTCCCATCAGGACAAAGGGACCAACAAACAATACAAAAAAATGGAGGTTACCTCCAGTTCTCATCCATTTTATATAATAGGATTTTCCATTATAAACCATCCATTTCGGGGTGCCCCCATCAGCTGGACGTCCGGGCCGTGAAGGAGATAAAGGTCAGGAAGCAGGCCGTAATCACCTGGCGGGCCCCTGGGAACGCTCTGGCGGTTGCTCCCATATTTCTAGGGCTTTTAGTGGTTCATCATGGTGAATTTCATGGGTAATAGTGATTGAACAATGATTAATTCATGGTCAACAGTGGTTGAATTATGGTTAATTGATGGTGAACAATGATGAATTTCATGGGTGATAGTGGTGAATAATGGGGGTAGAAGCAACAATAATGGATGAAGAATGGAGAATTGGAATAGTGTGGAACACCTCAGGCCATAAACCTACCATGACTGGGGATGGTTCAAAAACCACCCATAAAAATGGTGATAACCTGGGCATGGTTTATGGCATTGGGTGAATCCCACATGAATGTTGAGATGCTTTGAGGGCGCAGTTCCAGTTTTGAATAGTTCTATAGCCATTATTATACGGGTTTTATCTCCAATTTATGGGGCTTGGAACCTTTGTTACATCCATTTACAATCTCAACCCCAAGTACTGGTTAGTTCATTACCATGATTGTACTTGGTAGATTGTATTAGATGAAATATTTTGGATTCTACCAAAAAGTATATGCAGTGCGTGTTTTTTTTTCTTGAATCACATGGTATCATATCTCATTTCATTCTATCATATCAAAGTATCAGGTGATATATGTATAAAACCTATACAGGTATATTCTCAGTTGTATGCACATCCAAATATTTGAAGAGCTGGTAGGATTAGTTACGATTGATAGATCAGCTACTGATACAAGAATGAGTACAAAATTAGTAATCCCATCCTGTTCAACAAATTAAGCGAATAAATAGTCGCGATAATATATCAGGGTTTGGGATGATGTTTGTGGAGGGTATTGTGGGAGAGGGATTAGTGAATGATCAGTGATGTCATTCTTGACAGATCAAAATGGATGTAGATGTGTTGAAAGATCGTTTTGCCCCAACTTCCACATGAAGTCAGTTCTGTTTAGTCAAGTCAAGTCCTGGGTTCGCAGTTCCTAAGAAATGTCCAGCAAAGGCTTCATGATAGATTGGTATGAACGATTTCTGCCCTTCCAGCGAAGAAACAGTCTCACCTATCAACAAAACACTTGTGTGAGATCGTAGGATGCCCGGGATCCTACTTGGGAAGGGCTGTCAGTTTGTCAAGGTACCTAGCTTGACCTGTGGCAAAAGCAGCGACAGTTGAGTGGATGAATACCCCGGTTTTTTAATATTTGGAGGGTCTAGGTACAGGATACATTGTGAGTATTCCCCACACTATGTCCGACATGTCCTTTTGCTCACTGGCAGGGATAGAATTTTCGTCCATGGGCCCAAATTTCAAAGAAGCAACTGGATCTGGATAAATTGAAGCAATTCAATGTGCAAATCTAATGTAGCTGTGGAAAATCACCATTTCTAATGCGCAAATGTAGGTAAATCATCTATAAATGGACCATTTTCCATAGCTATGTTGAATAAGACGAGGGTACTTGACCAACTCGAAAAGTTCAGCCATTCCAGAAATAACTACCCAATCCATCACCAATTCATGGGCACCCCGAAAGTTCTGGCCATTGACCCAGAAAAAAATCGGTCAGGCTTCGGCTCTCCGAGCTGTCTGGTGATCTACGGCAGAACATACTGCAGTGATAATGCTCCCAGAATATATTTATCAACATTGAAGATGATCAGACATTACGTCTCAGAAATGGTCTGAGCAAAACTTTCCAGGAAATATGCATATTCAAATGATAAGAACACGTCAAAATTATAGTTTCCTGATGTTTCCTGTAGGTTCGTGGAACAGTTTCCATTTGCCAAACTGCCAAACACATCCTCCCATCCAAAAAACAGGCCGCGGCACATTTCCCAGCACGCCATATTCCGCACCGCCCAGACTGGTAATGGTCCTGCGCAAGAAGGATGATCCATTAGAGTAGTGTGCAATACTGGTTGGTTAAGAACGGCATTCCCAGTTCACGGATGATGAGAATTCCGAATTGCGTAGTAACCAGTCCAAACTAATCATCAGGCAATGAGCGCATTTTGCGATGGCTCCAGTGAAATTGAAATCCATGTTTAGTAAAGTTCAGTAGCTAGGTGTGTAGGTTTATACCCCCGGTGAGCCGAGATGTATTGGGATATGTGATATGAGCCAACTAGCAAGTTCAATTGGTCCTTCCTCTGAGAAAATGTCTTTTCAGACGCTATTCCGATTTTTGCGTGAAATCAGAATGTTACACTATGGTAGAACTTGCCATCCAACTAACATAAACCCTGCCTGAATCAGGCTTGGAACACACTTTCCTCCAAAAATCAGCTATTCTCAGGGCCTATGTTGGGAAATGCCATGAAATCCCACGAACCGACATTTCAGAGTTGCTGGACATAGATGGGGCGGCCACTGGCCGAATCCTGAAGAATTTCTGGGTGAATCGTTTTGGGATCCATCTGGATGGGTGTTTAAAAACACTGATGAAATAAAACACCAGAAACTTCGATCATGGAGTTTCTGTGTTCATCTTGCAATAAACAAAAAGGTTGAGGAATCCAATGCCCAATGGTCTGGTACCAAAGAATTGATTTCATCCCCTACCAAACCATGGGTTTCTTAGGGGCTTCCTTCCCCAGCCGCAAGCCAGTCATGATGCGGTCGATGCTGAACATGACCATCCAACAGGAAGAGAAATCGCTAATCTGAGCAGCCAGGACGTTCAACGGGTGCAGCCCATGGGGTTACATACTGTGGATGGGTGCGAAATCCGAATCACCAGTTGGTAGATGGGCAAACTCCCATTGTAATCCCATGATTCACAGTGTTTCATAGTTGCCTAATGGTTTCCAACTGGTGCAGGATTTCTTCCATCCACAGTATGGATTATATATGATTGATATTCACCAATCATGGTTGATTTATAGGGGTAATACCACTTTGGGGTATGTGAAAATAGTCCATTATATGGGAGGCTCTTCGAACTGGGTACAACATGGTACAACCGCAAGAGGTGATCGATGCGCATTAGTAGCTATCTCTCAATCATGACTTCAAAGGCACTTGAAAAGGTGAAGGGTGATATCTGTAGCATATACTTCAGATGGTTATCAATTTTACTTCAAAGCCAGTTCATGAAATTTGACTACTTCATGTCATCTGCATCTATCATGTCTTTATGCATAGAAAGAACGTCAATTACTTCTATGACAGGCAGCAAAGTTTGTGCGGGTTGCAATTTTTCAGCTGGGTTTGTCTGAAAATTGGGTGCCCCTCAATGCATTGGTTTGAATCATCATAGTCCATTAAACGGCCATATTGAAAGTATACTCATGTATACTCCATTTTCAGACAACCCCAGCACTGTCCATCGATTGTCACAACCTAAGGAGGAGGTACTGCAATGATCATCCATCCAGGGAGGCAGTGGTTAGAATCCTAGACATTCCCAAGACATCCCAAGACGCCCCAACAGCAGCCACCGAGTATCAGAGTAGTTTCAAAAACTCATGGCGATACTTCGATACATCGCACGTTTTATCATTTCGGAATGAGTAGATATCCAACAACAGATGTCAAATCTCAAGAATAGGTTGAAGAAGTATTTTGGAGGGAATCAATGATCAGCCTTGCGAAGTGGTGGTATATACAGCTGCTGTACTCCCCTCGAATATAAATAGATAAATCGAAAACACATGCATGAATTACAAGTCAATGAATGTAATATTACATATATATGTATATATATATATTATATATGTATATATATATATATTATATATATATACATATCATATATCCGCCCCACAATCGACCCATGACCCATGCCACTGCCCAGTTGGGTTCCCGGGCGAGGCGCAGCCAGACGCTGTAGCGGCTGTGCTTACTGCGCGAGACACCCGACGCGCTTTTGGGGGATGATATGCTGTTTTAATGGTGGTTTAATGGGATGCTACCCCCATTTTGTATCATACATGCGTGAACGCACAGTCAAGAGGGACTATCTGCGAGTGAATGAAAAATGAAATGTTTAATGGGATTAAAATAGGATTTAATCGTGATTCATTGGGATTATCTGGTGATTATCTGGTGATTATTACCAGCATATGATGTCAAGATCAGCTACCTTATCAGAGCCATTGTTGTTGTTCATCAACCAATGCGGGACATCTATCTGGCGGAAATTGGCCCTCTTGGGGTGGCTCCTCATGTACGAACCATTCATTCATGGTGATGTGAGCTGCTGATATTCCCGCCTTTCTTCGCTTAATTCATGCTAAATCCCCATTTGTGCCATGAAAAAAAACGACTTTTACCTCAGATTTATGGGGAGGCAATGTTCACCGCATGGAAATCCACCCAGTTGGACACACTTCACTCCCTCCCCGCTCAGCTCCTAGAACTGTAGATGGTGCGCAGGTACGACAGAAGCGCAATCCTTGGCCCCGGCCCAGAGGTCGAGCGTGGAGAAATGCGGGGGAAATGGGGCATCGTGGCTGGATATGTTCCATCTGTGCCCTGGTGCAGTTGGGCTCAGAAAAGCGGGTATAACTATGGTATTTTGACCTAAATACTAAATGAGGTAGAAGACACAAACCCTACAACTTTGGTTATATAACCTTTACAACCCACTTATTAGTGGAATTGCAGCCCCGAGAGGTTGCAATCGGAGATGGTGATGCAATGTTTTGGAATGCTACGGAAACATGTTGGGATATGGTTGGGTCAGGTTGGGTAGGGGAACCATCAATGGGAGAAATCCAGCCATGCTTGGAAATGATTGCTCAAGTCCTGTGTCTTGAATTGTTTGATGGTTTTGGCACTTTTGGTCTGGACTTGGAAGTGGCTTCCTTGTTCTGCTTCACGCTGGTCATCAACTTCTTGTTTTGTTCTTCAAGCTCGGCGATCTGGTTCTTCAAAGAAACAAGAGATGTTGTGGCACCGCCGCTTGAAGATGCCGGAAAACGGATGATTCTTCTTTTCAATCACGAGGGACTATCGCTCTGCTTCTTCTGAAGTATCCCCAGACCCTGAGAGACAATGAATGCACAACCTTTTTGGTCACCACAACATCTTCTTGAAAGATAAAGGGTCGTCCGACCCGAGATCTCTCGCTGATTTTTCTTGGTCAGGCCGTGGTGGTCCTGACCCACGGGAAAGAGAGTTGTACCATTTCACCTGGCCTGGCTATGAAACATTCCCCTATCAAAATAGCTAGATGTTCGCCGATTGCAACCTATGGTTCTCCTCTTCACTAAGTAGATGGCTCCAGCCTGATAAAAACTGTGGGTTTTTTTTTACAGAAAACCACGTCGCTGCACCAATTCAGAACACAAGGGGCTTACGGACAGCAGGGTTCATGGTCCCTACTAGCCCCAAGATGCATAAGGTCTCATTTCCCCTAGTCAAACGATAAAAGATATACCCTCTGGTTATTTAACATAGCCATGGAAAATGGTTCATTTTGGATGATTTTCCCATTAAACCCTCCATTTATATGGGATTCTCCATGGCTATGCTAAATAATCAGAGGGTAATTCTCCCACTCAAAGTGAAGATATCCCTCCATGCGATGTTCAATTACCTCAAGCTCAAGAAGGTACCCTGGTAAGCTTGGTGCTTCACCCCATGCTGGTCGATGTTGGCCAATGGTCATCACCCGAAAAAGCGGGCAACAAACAAGTCCATTTCATAAATCATCATCATCTCCAATAAACCAAGTAGTATAAATAGTATAAACCCCTTTGATATTCCATCAAAAGGAGTTTTGGTCCCTGCTCAATTGAGAAGTGTTCGATTGAGCCTCTCTCGTCCCTTTATCCCAGTTGGTTTCAGGAGGATTTCCCTCAACGGATGATGGCAATCCCCAATATATTGGGGAGTAACCCCATATGGGGTTTTCCTAAAATGCGGGGTACCCCAAAACCCACAGAAATTGTCTAATTTGGGATGATTTGGAGTATCCCAATCCTAGGAAACCCCTATATAATCATCAATCAACATTTGTCATCTATCTCTCCACATTATTGACAGTGAAAACCCCAAACTAAATCATGGTCAGTCTCCACTAGATCACGAACTAATCATCCAGGAGTTTTGGACGGTCTCAATTGAGGAGTTCCCATAACCCAGTTCATGGACTATGATAATTTCCAATGATTACATTGGCTAGTGTAACCCCATCTAATCATCACAATATTCATGATAACTCAGCAAATCCAAGATAAGGATTTATATGAGTATAACTGGGACAATAATGAGATAATGATGATATCATGTCAATTCATATCATAAGATATCAATTGTCATATTGGGCCAATATCAATATCATAATAATGATGACAACCCCCAATTGCTCAACTATGGACCCATGTGGCCCACCATCGCCAAGCCACAGCATTCCAACACCCAAAGAGAGGAATGCCTGGTGTCAGCGGTGTCAAGACACGCGAAGACCCTGGGGTTTTAACGAAAAAAAACATGCGGAGCACCGTGATTTATCAATGAAATGATCTATAAATGACCATCTCCAGAACTGATCTACACATGATGTTCCATATCACGAAACAATCTATAAATGATGCTCCATATCAAAAAATATTTCAATGATGTTCGATATCAAGAAACGATCTATGAATGATGTTCCATACCAAGAAACGATCTATGAATGATGTTCCATATCAGTAAGGGTTGAGATTTTTGATGGGGAAATCGTGACTGGTGATGGATTCGGACAGCCAGGTCAGCCATGAAAACCACAAAATAACAGGCAATTTGGGGTACTGCTCATTTGTCATCTATCCATCCATCCATCTATCTATCTATCTATCTAATCTAATCTTATCTTATCTTATCCTATCTTTTCTTATATTATCTTATCTTATCTTATCTTTTCTTTTCTTATCTTATCTATCTATCTATCTATCTATCTATCTATCTATCTATCTATCTATCTATCTATCTAAATACATATGTGTATACATATCTATATACATATCTATACATATCTACAATTTGTTCTATTTGCCCAAAATTCTACACCAAACTTGCCGCAATGTCGTAAATCTTCGCCTGCGCAAGGCTTGGGGCGATCTGGCTGTTGTCCAAGTTGCCCTCCTCGTCCGGCAGGACGCCATAGATCCAGAAGCGGAAGGTCCTGGCGGCATCGGTGGAGTCCAAGGAAGATCCAACCGAGGTCGTGAGACAAAGCGGACCGGCGGAGTTCGAATGGCTACCCTCTGGTAATGTAATAGGTTTGGAAGGGTTTAATAGGGGTTAACAGGGGAAACCATCCCTTTTAAACCCCTGTTGGTTGATTATAGGACTAGGAGTATACCCTCTGGTAAACTAACAGTTTGCTATTGAAAATGGCCATATATAGTGGATTTTCCCAGTAAAAATGGTGATTTTCAATAGTTATGTAACAGTTTACCAGAGGGTATTCAATTTCAGAAGATATGAGATATGATTGCAGTGACTGATATCAGATATCACATTTTGAAATACCTTGAAGATTTGGAGAATGTGATATTGAAAGTATGAGGAATTGGGCTGGGTTCAAGAGGTCACGCTGGCATTTTTGGATTGGGAATCCTCAAATGTACAGTAAGATTAGTTTACCTATTCACACCAACGATTTTCCGATGCTTCCAATGGTTCATATTGTCGCGCCTTTCATCCATTTTTCTTGGATAAATCCCATGTCTGAAATTCCCACGTTTGATGGTTAAATCCCCATTTCTGATGGTTAAATTCGCACTTGTGATGGTTAAATCACCTTTTTTGATGGTCAAATCTGGGTGAAATTCCCCCATGAACTCCCTCAGCTGGATGAAAATTCCCATGCCACCCGGCGCCCAAGCTGTCGCCAGGCGCACTGCACCACCAGGAAAGACAACGTCAGCGCCATGACGTCGTCTTCCGTCTCCTGCGATTCTCGAAACACCGGGAGACACGGGTGGTGATTGAAATGGGGAAGATGATGATTTTTGTTCCTTTCCTTTTCCTTAAAACAATCCTTTGCCAGGACATGAAACATGGTGAAATGTTGGTGGGATAAAAAATACCATCAAAAACATAGACTACGAGAAGAGCAAATGTTAGAATCACGGAATCCTTGAAGACTAGAATAATAGAATAATCTAGTAAAGGAATTTTCGAAGTTTGAAACAATACAATAGAGTCTCGTTATATAAAAGGAAAAAAAAAACTACCAAGGTACGTAGAACGGAGCCCTGATGACGGATGGCGTTCAGCATGTTTCTAGCTCAACTTTGAAGCAATCGGTTGTAGCTCCGTGAAAATAGCTCAAAGAAAGCCAAACTTCATGAGTTGACGACCGTAACAAGGATCAGCTGTTGGAGCTGGGACCCATCAGGTGCGAACACCTCCTTCGCAAAACCGGCGAAACGATCTACGCTGGATTCATCAAAAATCGAGCTGAGCAAGCAAATATAGACTCGTATCGAAACTCACAAACTAAGTTTTATAAAATGTTCAGGCTTTCCCTAGTATTCTTTTGAGTTTATAAAATGACCAATTACTGGAACTGCACTTTTATAGGTGCAAAGGATGTCCAGTCTATAGAGGAATGTGGGATGAAATAAGGCCATTTGGGGATAATTCCCCCAAATCCTAACCATCATTCCAGTGACGTCACGACGTCCACGATGTGCCGCAAGAAGTCAGCGAAGTCAATTAAATTCATCTAGATATATGTTACATTTTCCATATAAAATGCTTCCGGATATGTTGTACATATGTTTTACACATTTTTTCACATCAAAAACTCTGCAGTATTTCTGGGGTTTCTTCGAACAGGGGGATTCCCAAGTTACCATGGTTGACCTTGTTTCAAGATTAAGTCGTGGTGTGTGTGACCTGGATGATTTGGGGTACCCCCATAACTTGCAGTTATGGCCCTTAACAATTATAGCTGGCTAAGAAACAAACCGTTTAAGTGATATGTATATATATACCCAAGCAGTTGCAGCAGTTATTTCATCCCGGTGCCATAACTTGCTTTTAGGGCAATAAATCCATGAATTATAGTTAGAATTACCATAGAGCCCAGTGAACTAGGACTCCAATTTAGCTATCGAACCTGGAGGCCCCACCTTGGGGAAACCCTCCATAGATTAGGGACATCTTCCACCTGCACCCAAGGTCCTCAGTAGCCTCGTCCCAGGCTTCCTCCATCTTGTCCTAGCTTGAAGAATGGAGGGTTTCATCGTTTTACCAGCCGTCAGTGGAGGTTTCAATCAACAACAACAACAACAACAACAACAACAACAACAACAACAACAACAACAACAAAAACAAACAACAACAACAACAACAACAACAACAACAACAACAACAACAACAACAACAACAACAACAACAAGAACAAGGATTTCTATGGATAGACTGGGGATGTTGGATAATTCATGTATATCAACCATGCAGCCATGGAATCCATGGCTCATCCCTGTTAGACCAGCTATAGGGCAGTAGGCTATGTAGGGTTACTCCAGCTATAGCTGGCGTGAGAAAAATCACCTTACTGGGATGTGGCATCAAGTAAGCACCATTCAGATTGAAAACACCCGAGCTGATTCGATATTTGATGGGGATCTGAGCAAGGTGAGTGTTTTAAACCAGCAGAAAAAAAGTTGCGTTGCTGTGAAAAATATGAACTGGACCTAAATGGTAAAAATGTTGGACTTAACATTCCAAAATGGCGGTTGCACCATGAAACTGCGGACTGCGCAACATAACAGTAAATACCATAAAGCCAAACATTTTATGTAGATAGTTCGTGGGAACAAAAAATGAAATATCTAGATGTGTATGTAACCAGCAATGCAATATCACATATAGCAACCTGCTGTTCAATGTTCAAGTTCTCATATATTTCTTCCATTCAACATCACCTTTTTCAAGGAGCTTAACTCAGCCAACCACCATTGAACATTCTGTAACCACGATATAAAGTGATATATGGAGATTTCTTTCCTAAGTCATGGGGGTACCCCAAATCATCCAATTCATGCAACCTTCTCAGAATAGAAACCCATGGTTTCCCAAAATGGGATGGGAAGCCCCTAATTTTCAGTACCCCCGAGCCTTCACACCATCATCTGCCAGGGAGACCCATTCGCGCACGATGTCCTGCGGCTTGAAATCATGGCTGCAGTTGTCGCCCCCCCCGGTGAAGAGGGCCCAGTGAAATGTGTGTTGCCTTATGTTGCCCCATCTACCCTCCTATAAACTAACATAGATGTGGAAAACCCACCATTGCTAGATCATTTTCCGAACGGGAAACCATGGGTGTTCCACATCTATGTTAGTTTACCCCAGGGTAACTAGTTCGATCCCAGCCCTCAGCCTAGTTATAAACTCACAGAAACTTTTCGTTACCCCGTCCTGTGGTTTTCGTGGGGAATTCCCAGGTCATGGACTATGAGAATGCCCCAAATATGAAGGATAGGTTGATACTCCTCAATCAATGATACCCCCTTTTTTCATGATTGCAGGCTCGTGATGGGTATTCAAATATGTAAATATATATATACATATCAAGCAGGGATTTCCCAATTCATGGTCAATCCCAATGTTAGCTGGTTTTTCATGGGTTTTGCATAATCCCATCCATTGCAGGAACCAAGTAGCTCATCAACGTCAGAGTTGAGTTCCACTGCTCAGTTGCACTGTGCTTGCTTCACCTTCCATCTCTGGCTTTTAAAAAAGGAAAAAACATCGTTAGTCTCTCCATAAATAATGAATAGCCAAAGGCACAAACCCGCAAACCATTAGTAAGTTGAACTTGTATGAATTTATGACCAGAATGGTGGTGTATAGTTCTATCTATACTAAAACGCTTTCTGCACCAAT
Organism: Symbiodinium sp. clade C Y103; assembly: GCA_003297045.1. Lineage (NCBI taxonomy): Eukaryota > Dinophyceae > Suessiales > Symbiodiniaceae > Cladocopium > Cladocopium sp. clade C. The sequence goes on along the minus strand of BGPT01000622.1, from coordinate 62,544 downwards.
AGTTACACGCTTGATGAACCAACACTGAGCCCTTCAGTCAGCTGAGTATTTGTCTGTTTGAACTGGATCTCATGGAGATTCCCAAGGGGCGAATCTTAACCTGGCTGCATTCACCTGATCATTACCCTCTGTCAATTTGTTGCATAGCTATTGAACATGGCCCCTAGAAATAGTTGATTTTCCCATTAATAGCATGGTGATGTTCAATAGTCATGTAAAGGTTTACCAAAGGGTATTCAATTTCAGAAGATATGAGATTCGATTTCTATTCCAGACATCAAATGGGGGTGATTCCCCCCAGGGCCCCAAACTTACAAACCATCATGAACCGTGACGCAATCGGCGACGTGGAGGGCACCCGGATTTACGGATCGCACCTGGTGCTCACTTCAGGGATATCATCCCAGCAAGGTTCTAAACCAATGGATTGATGTATGATCTTCCCAGTGGGTTCCTCTAAACGTGGATCGATAAAAGGGAAGGACAAAAATGATGGACAAAGCCTAGCTGATTTCATTGGTGGGGTTCAAGCTTGTGGTTATAATAGCTGCTCTGAGAATATCCGAGAATACAACCATCGGTCGATCGAGGGTTGGTATTAGAAATGGAGACTTATCACTGAGTTATCACCGACAAACTTGGGAATGGATATTACAACCCATATGAGTGTCTTGCAGGTTGCATTTGTGGCCCCAACATCTCCGTGAAAAAGAGGGTGTGTGCACCATTTTATGCAGAAACACTTGATACCAAAGTTGATACCCCATAAATATCCTTTGGAACCACAGCCAAGCGGGGCCCTTGAATTGATCATGCCGGAAAGTCACTCGGCAGTGGTTTTCCAATGTAACATGCATCATTTGGGTTCACTCAAAAGGGATTCCTTGCGATTCTGGGGTTCGCGGGCTAAGATGAGATTCCCTACAAACCAAAGACAAAGGAATACATGATGCCCATGCCCCGCGCAGTCCGTCACACGGAACAAGGCCCAGAGAGCAAAGAACCTGGGCTGACCAAACCGCTGTGTGCTTGAGCAAGTGCCAAAATCTGTTGAAGAAATGGATTGATGTGTCTTGGGAAAGTTTCTGTGGAAGAAATGGATTGGTTAAGGTTCAAAAGGGAACATCTCAACCAGAAACCCCGGTTTTTTACCAACGAATGTAGGTGTTTCCTTTTCATACATTAACTTCCTTGAAACCAAAATCTATGGAAGTTAAGGGGTACCCTCTGAAGTTCGGTCACCCCACCAACAACAACCCATTTCTTCCCCCAGTAGGTTTGGGGATTTACCTTTGGGGGGGGCACCCTTATACCTCTTTTATACTAGATATTCAATTGATCTTGGATATACAGGATTGGTCAAAAATGGTCAAAACCTATGAAACCAGGCTACATCCATGACTACCGGGCTACACCAGGATGCTTGGCTTTTTACCCATACACATGCAGGGATTTGAACCACTCTTTCCAATGAAAACCCAGGATCTACCGCTAGATTTCTAGCCTCTACCTCTTTGTGGATTGATGCTACTGGTTGTTTCATATGGAGAACCACTCCTAACTATAGTATATGCAGCATTATGAATGGTTACAAGCTATCCTTGAAACAAAGCCTGCCCACTCAGAAGTGTTTCTCTCCAACACTTTTCGATCAAGGTGACATTCAAAGCTTGCAAACCACAAGTACTGGTTGCCAAACAAAGGACAAATTGCGCCTTTCTTTATCGACTTGGTGGCCATGCATGTTGCTAGTATACCTCCTAAATGTTCATATCCCCGGCTGCTTCCAACAGCGTTTGGCGGGGGTAAATTGGCTATGATTCACATATCATAGCTTTCAGCAACCCATCAACCACTGGTAATCCCACTAGGGCCTTCCCATGGGGCGAGATCTGGGAGATCAAGGCAGACTTCTTCACCCGAAAACAGAGACTGCGACTTCACTGGCCTCAAAAAAAGCCTTCAAGTACGGAAACCCAGAAACCAAGATGAACCAAGTACAGTAATCCCATCCCCCGTTCATATCTTAAACACCTCCATGGTTAGTGGTCCCTGCCGAGCAACGCCATGGGAAGGATCAACACCGAACCACCGAGGTGGGCTTGCAGCTGTGACCTCGGCACATGGTTCACCAAGAAACAGAACTGAGGGGCACCACCTTGTATATATTAGATAGATCGGAAGGAAAAATGTACAGATCAGGATTACAGATATATATATATATATAGAGAATCATATATATGATATGATATTATATGATATGATATGATATGATTGATATGATATGATATGATATGATATGATATGATATGATATGATATGATATGATATGATATGATATGATATGATATGATATGATATGTGGTTCTTCTTAACAAACACCAGTTCTGAAAGTAAAAAAGCAAACCAACGTAGATAGAAAAGGTCTGTCAGGAAGTTGAAGATGCGATTTTTACATATGATGTTCAGATCTGCAACTCGTGTTAAACTTGGGGGTTGTTACAATGGGTTCCAGGAAAAACTCATCCCTAGTTTTGTTATGTAACTGTCTCGACTTTTGTCTAGTTAGTTGACTAGAGTAACCAGGGATATTTAGGGAGAACCTCACCAGAGATTCGGGAAAAAGAGCTATTGGGGAAGCCACAATCCAGTGAGAGCGTCCAATACCGTTGGCACTTGTTGGAATTTATAGCATCCCCAAATAATCCAAAAGTTTGAAACCTGGAAATGATGGGAAGATATCTTCGAACGTCCATCCTAGAAGTACGTCCCTATCCTTTTGGATCTTTTGCTAGTTAAATACATATTGAGAGTCCAGCGGGACCATCGAACGCTAAAGTCTATCAGCAAGGGCTTAAATTGAGGCTGTACAGATTGCCATCATTGCGATCTCCAAATACTTCAGGTCCTCATGGGTCTTTTGACTCGACACATGAGGATTTGGCGACCAAAGGGATTTGGCGATCTTGCGGCATCCTCTGCCGTGATTCAAGCATGATTCAAAGAGTGAAAATCTACAGGAAAGCAGGTAATTTGTTTGCCCCAAATTGATTGGGATTTCCTGTAGATCTTCCCCTAGACCAATTCTGGGAGAAGTGAGAGGTTACTAATACGACTGAGGTTGTAAGGTTGTTACGCCAACATTCCGATTCAATTTTTGCAACAAGGGTTATACATATATATATATATACAGATATTCATATATATATATATATGTGTGTGTAAAATAGCTGCAAAGTTGCCTGCACCTAAGCTATCTGCTTCGGCACCCACTAGCCCACACCTTCGCCAGTGTTTAAACTCGGTGTCACACCAAGCAGAGATGGAAGCAAATCCAGTGATATGGCCTGCACGGTTGGACATCTGGTCACTGAAAGTTGCCGCCACTGTCCTTTTGCTTCTCGTGACTATGACCCTGAAATACACAAGATTCATGGGTGCTTGGAGCAGTGCTTTGGAAAGGAAAACCATGGAAAAATCGAAGTCTTTGGTGATTTTTCAAATTGGTTTCATCTATCTCTAGTCAAAAATCTAGTACCCTGCTGTTCACATCACAATAGCTCGTGGCCATCAAGGGTCATCCTCCGCAAATATGGAATTTGGGGTTCTGATCCATCCCCTATATCGAACGCGACACCATCCTTCAACCAAAACAAATCTCGCCTGTCCTTGATACCCTCCAGTGATCAAACATAGCAATAAAAAATGCCGGATCTATGGAGTGATGATTTCCCATTAACACCTCCATTTAGTTCGAGGATTTCACTGCCAGCCACATTTGATTACCGAAGAGTACATGGGCGAGTTTGTCAGCGGTGGATTTGCAGCAACTTCCCCATTGGATACTAATGGTTGTGATCCCAGTTTTTGATTGGCTCAATCCGGATCCTTGCTTATATAGTAGCACTATGCATAATTATCACTATATCAAATGTTACGATCTGTATATCATGTCCGACAGTTTGGGAATTCCGAATGGTTCCAGGATTACATATTGCTTCCGGATGCATCAAGTAAGAAACAGGGTTACTCACCAGCTATACCGGGCTATACCCACATTTGTGGCTGGTTGGGTATGGGTCCAAGCAAGACAATTCAGCCTTGGACAATCCAACTGGAGAATGGAAGGTCGGCAAATGGCCGTAGGCTTTAGAGTCTTTAGAGCATCTTACAGCCGCTTGTGCCATGGTCAGAACATATGGGGTGTGGTCAGCCATCCCATTTGGGAATCCAAACATCATGGCTATGTGAAATTCCTATGATAGTTGATTGAGGAGCCTCTCCCCCAAAACTGGCAAGGTCGACTGTGGAACTTGAACGTGACACTTGGCACTGGGATGTTCTGCTGATCAACTCCCGCGCCTAAGATGACCGCCCAGCACTTCAGATCCAGCTCTCGTTGGTCGTCCTGGTGGTACCCGGCAAAAAACCTGCTTCATCTATGCACATAGTTCGCATAAAATCCCGTGTGCATTGTACAGCACATCTGCATAAAGATATGTTCAACATTGATGTGCCGTCCCCTGATGTCAAGTCATGCTTAGTGAGCCCATTTTGGCGCGATTTTGACCCATACCAACCACCCCGGGGGATGTTCTGCAACAACCAGTGCTCTTCGATCGATCTTTGAACATCCCCAAGGTTTGGGACCTCATTTACCAAGCTTTGGAAACGGCAGCCAAATGCTTTGCCCCTGATGCCTGTCTGAATTGGTCTATTTGGGTTTGTCTTAAGATTAAATGTCCATGTATATAATATATATATATATACCCACATCAAAATTCATTGAGAAAACAAATGTCCATACTTAGAAATTGGCCATGAAGTGGCTTGTGCCCATTTTGAAAGACACCCCATCCCCAGGACATCCTCTTTTTCACCGTGGGTCCGTCCCTCCCAGGCGGCGTCCGGCGTGTCTTCCACGGCATTTTGGCATGGCCAAGAAATGGCGCGGGACCTGGAGATTCATTGGGTGGTAAGGGAAAACCTACAAGGTTTGTACCCTCTGGTCATCAAACATGGCTGGAAAATCCATAACTGATTTGGATTAGTTTTAAGTTATTTTCCCATGGAATGGGACATCATTGATTACCGGAGGGCAACAGATGTTTCTCTCAAATATCGGGTTTTCCTGTAGCTAAAAAGAACTGGGGTGAGGTCGACCATGTTCGATGACTCACAGTACTGGGCCCTGCTCTCACTCATGGTAGCTAGACCCATCAAAAACTTCCAATGGAGCGGTGAAACACCTCCCATTTCACTAGAAAGGAGTTGTGATCATAGTTTAAGATTTTATAGTTATCAGTGGTTGGAACCATGTTAGCCACAAGCGGGTTGCAATGAACTCATAGGTGGCTATTGATCGAAATCTGGTGACGATGGTAAGCCCAAAGGTATGCCATAAAAATAGCTGGTAGTTCTGGATGTTCATCCCAAAATTCATGGGATCATAGGTAGTCACCCCTACCCCAAATGTTTATGGTCTATCATGATATTTTCCATATTGGCCATACCTGGGGGGTTCACCAAATTCAGCGATACCAGGTTTCACAACTCGGCTGCGCTGGTTCTGGCTGAAAAACGAGAAGCCAAAGATGAACGTCAACTGGGATCATCATCCTAGTTCTATGCTTGAAAAATCGTCTAAACTATTGGTTGGGAAACTCTATTCGTAGCTCCTGGCGTGGCTCCCCATTTGGCTTGGTGGGTTTTATTGGACATCCATAATGGAACTGATCGTTCCCTCCACACTACATCGTGGTAACCCGGGCCAGGTGGTGGCCCATACTTGGACGATCATCCCACGGATAGCAACTGGTGAGCAACACTGCTTCGTTCGTCCCCGATTTCTGGTGGTTATCCTGTATGTAGATGGCTTGTGAATTTGGTTCCCCAACACAACTACAGTACTCTGTCGGATGATCCTCCAAGTAATATGGGTCAAAATGATGAACCCCTCCAAAATGGATGCTGCTAAATCCGAAAAATCACCAGAAACATGTATTTTAAAAGTGGATAAAGTTGGCATGCCCTTTTTTACCATACCCCGATACTATACCAATAGTGTTGAATGATGACACACTAGCTGAAATACTTGATATGGTTTTTTTTCCGCCCCTCCTGAATTAATTTTACCACAAGATTCTAGATCCTAGATGTCCATCTCCTAAATATCTTACACTGAAACGCCCATGATTTCCTATCTTTTCCGGTCAGGTTCCGGCTGAAGAGTTTTTGTTGGGTCGCCGGACACGGTGGCCAGCAACAATTGCAGCAGCACGAACCACACGAAACTGTGAAGAAAGGCCACCTGCGTTTGGCAATCTGAAAGGTGTCTACAGTTAAAGCCCGAAATATCAGTTATATATAAGTCAGTTATGACCCCATTTATGGAATGATAACCCCTTTTCGAACCATTTCTAACATCTTATAACCATTTTTTATGGTAAAGGGCCACAAGTGTAGGTATTGAATTTCGACCCATGTTGCTGCAGTTGGGTATAGATTTACCCCTGAGTAAGGGAGCTGTCAAACGAGGATGGGAAAATTGCATGGCATATGGGTGAATATGGAGGTTTCCTAAGTCATGGGGCTACTCCCCAAATCATCCAAGTCATTGAAGACCCTGACTTAATATTGAAACAACCATGGTGACTTGATTAACCTACTATTATTCCATCATCATCCCAATATTATCCCTATTAAACCATACAAAATCCATGGTGACTTGGGTTGCCCCCGGTTTTAAGAAACCCCTTGGGGGAGGCACGTCACCGCCAATGTTAGGGTGGCCTCTTGCCCTAGGAGCATATGAGAACAACCACGCGCTGCGAGGTAATTCAACTAAATATAATTCAACTATAGAATTATACTATATATATATATATATGTAAACATATATACGTATATAGCTGTTGTGTGCATGTGTGCGTGTTTATACTCTATACACAACAACCTTGGCCTAGTTTGGGGTGCAATTGTCGGTGATTTTTCTGGGTACATGATGGTGATTTCACACCCATAAGATCACCTCCCTTTTTCCGACGAAACGACGAACGCCTGCATCGTGACCTGAAAGGGCAGATGGAGCGCCGGGATCAGGAAAATCAAGGTGGGTTTGTCTAAAAATGGTGTATACCATTGTATACCCTCTGGTAAACTAACATAGCTATTGAAAATGGCCATAAAAAAAGTGGATTTTCCCATTAAAAATTGTGATTTTCCATAGTTATGTAAACGTTTACCAGAGGGTACCCATAAAATGGCCATAACAAAAGGGGAACATGATGATTAACCACAGGATTAGGGGTAGCCTATTTTCAGACAAGACCAAGTAATATCGGTATGGGATGGGTCAAGTCATTGGGTACCCCAATAATTGGATGCGCAATACTAAAGGTCTTTAATTTGTGACCCATATCCATCTGTGGCTCTGGCTGAAATTTCAATTCACCACTATCTTACAATCATTTTTGGGGTTGCTATGTGGGTTTCTCTGGAATTGTGTAACCTCCAAAATCGAATGGGTTAAAACATGCTAAAACCTCGCTGTCGCAACCTCAAAACGGCCATTTTGGCGGTAAACCCAAGTGCGAACATCCCCTAATATCAAGATTTACAATAGTTGTAGACACTCTATGATATCATTGAGTGGTCATCATGCAACCCCGAAAGGCTCGAAGTCCGTCCCCGGCACTTTTTTGGTGCTTAGCCTCTGGCAAACTCAAAAAAATATGGAAAATCACCATGTTTTAGGTTTGCGGAACTATCGAACTAAATGGACCGTTTTCTATAGCTATCTTCGTTTACTACAAGAGTTGCCTGAAGTTCTAGCTGCTGTGTTCCTCCACATCTGTTGTCAACTGAGCCCACTGTGAGATCCGCGCCATAGGGGAAGCTCCTTCCAGGAACATAGCCTTGATGGCATCGTCAAAGGCCTCCCGCTAGCGCGCTTCTGAAAACGGGTGGTGTTTTTGGGATCAAATCCATGGAAAAGTTGGGGCTTGATATGCTTTGATGATGGATTTAACATGGTGAAGTCTTTTCTGGATGGAATATGGATTTCAGAATTGATTTCAAAAATTGTAACTTTACGGATTCAATGTTGTTTTCATGAGAATGAATCGAACCCCTGTCACTATCAACATGGTGAATTTTGGATCAAATCCAGGGAAATGATTTGTTCATAGCCCCTTTCCTCTATCAACGTCTGGGAACCCTTTGGGGGTTACATTTCGACTCAAATATCGCCAGTTCGGGCTGGGACCGGCGAAGCGGCTGGATGGAGAGAAGCCACAATTTTAATGGCTTTTCAATGGGAAATCCGTGGGAAATCCAAAAAAAATGGAGGTTTTATCTGTCTAATAGGGATATATTGGAAGAATCATGGGATAATCATGGGTTAATCAAGTCACGGTTGTTTCAATACTAAGTCATGGTCATCACTTGGATGATTTGGGGAGTGCGCCCATGACTTCGGCAACCTCCAACTTTTGTCCTTCCAGAGGGTCCAACCATGGATTGTCAACACATTGATCTTCCATTGGTTTTATCCCTGTAGCCCAAAATGATCTGGAGATCGAAACTTGCCTATCTGAGGCCATCCCGTCAGTTGAAGTTGTGACTTATAACCAATGTGTTCCTGTACCCCTTAAAGCCACCCCGAATTGCTGATGAAATCCCCGTTTCTGATGAGTGAAACCGCCCCAAAAAAAAGCTGCAGCAACTGCACCTGGTAGATGAGAACGGACACAAAGATGGATATGGTGGCGCAAATCACCTGAAAAAACCAACCGTGAAATATGGGGTGAAACTCCCAGGCTTTAGCTGTAGAGGCGGATGTGAAAAACCCTGGGATCGGATCATCACCGGCAGGATTTTCAAAAGAAGACTGCCGGGATTTACCAACAATGAACTGACCATCTGTAGGGGTGTTCAAGATTTTGATGCACAACCCCATGGTTTCTTGCTCTTCTTGGTTGCAAACCAAACACTGTGCGCGTGCTCAGCTCGGACAATGCTGGCTACAAAACTCCATGTGCCTGCGTGAAAATGGGATAGTGATGGATAGTGTGGGATTCATCCAATCCCATACCCCCAAACGAAACCCTGTTTTAGAATGTGTTCATGAATTGGTGCCCCTTAACTTGGGGGGCATTTCATGAGATCCAGGGAATGTTAAATTAACGGATGGTTGTCTCAAGTTGCGGAGGAAAATGATGATGACCCCTTGATTATGGGGTACAAGTTTGGGACAAAGACCGGCTTTGTCTGAGAGCAGGTTACCCAAGAGTTTGATGGTTTGTAGCCATGTTTTATCGACAAAATCCTGATAGCCCGCTGGTTCTCATGGTGATATTATGGGATATGATGGGTGTATAACCCATCTTCTCTCATGAAAGTAGCTATCTGTAGGTATTTCTATCCATTTCTTTTACAAACACCACGGTATGTTTGGGCTCGCCTTCCAAGTCATGATGCGAAGGTCTTTGTCGCTGTGATTCACCTGCAGGGGGATTGAATGAGGGAACATTCACTGGGAAAAGAACATCGATGAAACACGGAAAAAATCATGGGTTTTAGGTGAAAATCACATGCTTTTGGGGAAATTTCCAATTCCAGTTGGTTTCTGGGAAGAACGCTTTCACTTCCAATTGCATGTACAGCGTATAACGTACAGCATTCATTTCGACTTAGGATTAACAATACACCACCTGGGAGACATGTCACCCATCATTCATCATCCATCCCATCATGGGATTCTCTATTACTCCTAGGATCGGTATAAACCCTTTATAAATGGCAATCAATTGATTTCTCTACATTGGAATGCAATTCCCCAAATTGAGTTCTAAAAAGCCACCAAATTGTTCTGACTTCCCCCCGATCCCGAATCGCCATGGATCAAAACTGAAAAACCCTGGAATCCCACGAATTCCATTGACATCGAATTATAGCTGCTAGTTGTGAATCATATGTTCACATACAAGATTCATCAAAATTTGACAGCTGCTACCTATGGATCTTCATCCAAAAAACACCATGAGGGTGTGCCTGAAAATAGGGTATATCCCCAATCATAGCCATTTAATAGGGACTATGATCATTAACCATCAGATTCAGGGGTTTTCCACAAAATTTTCAGACAAACACCAGCCATGTTTCTCGAAAAAATCCACGCTGTCTCTTAACTTAACGCCGTCCCCCTACCGCCGCGGTAGGTCTCCCCGCCATATAAAAGGTGGCCATCATGAAAGCGATGGAGCCCAACAGCATGACCTGGCGACGCTGAAGCGGCTTAGATCAGTTGGGATGGATCCAAAAAACACCAGTCAGTTACTCTTCAGTCATCTATATATGGAGGGGGGTCCTAAAATGGGGGTACCCAAATAGCTGGATGGTTTATAATGGAAAATCCTATCTATAAATGGATGATTTGGGGTACCCCTATTTTAGGAAACCTCCATATATATACATATATATATATATGTATTTATGTACGTAACTGAGGTACTTTCAATGGACAACTATACTGGTGAATATATTTATATCATGTTATTTTCTGTCGTATGTCTCTATAGCTATTATAGATACCCTACAGTAATCAGTCATGCTGGGAAAAAAACACACCCAATAGTTTGATGATTTTCCCAGGGGAATTTCCAAGTTTGCCATGTTTGATTGGCGGATGGTAAATCCATTCATATCCTATTATTATTCGATGATTATCCTACTATTATTTCTACTTCAATGGATTGGTTAATGGGAAAATTTACAGGAAACAATGGAATTTCCCATCAAACATAGGGGTTTCCTGTAAATTTTCCCTTAAACCAATCCAATGACTACTGCATTCAATCATATAAAACCATATAAAACGCAGCATCCGTCATCCATAAATCCCAGCGATTTCAGGACAAAACAGCTGGGCTGCCACCAGGCTGACGCACCGGAGTCACGAGTCAGTCGCTATAGGCCGTTAGTGACACCCATATTCCATGTATAGATGATTTACCCATTAAAAATGTTGATTATTTAATAGGTGATTATACCCTCTGGTTATTTGACATAGCTATGGAAAATTGTCCATTTATAAATGATTTGGGATGATGTACCCATGAAAAATGGTGATTTTCCATAGCTATGTTAAACAAGCAGAGGGCAAAAGAGAACATTCCCCAAAAGCCTAGATTTGGGAATCACCTTAAGCAGCTGATCATTTGGCGGGTTGTTGAAATGGAGGATCCCCAAGTCACCATGATTGTTTCAATACCAAAGTGGTCATCCATGACTTGGATAATTTGGGGGTACCCCCATCGACTTAGGAAACCTCCATTTCCCAAGCTCAGTAAAAAAGAAGAATCCCCATAGTTTTTTTGTTCCGGGGTCGAGCCATGAAAACCGCGTGAATGATCAGACCAAGGTGCAGCGATGCCCAAGTTCAAACCGTTCACCTGGCGAAATTCCGAAATTCAGCAGGACTCTGTGCATCTGCTCATTTAGGACGCGATTTTTAATGGGATGCAAAATTTGCATCAACTCCAAGCATTGGGAGTCTGCGTCTGCATGTCATCAATCAATGGGGGTGTCCCACGAGTTTCAAGATCATTTCGCAGAAAACTATGGATTTTCGGAATTCCCCATATCTATGTTAGTTTACCTCGTGATTAAGTAAATGGTCATCACAGTACCCGCGGTCATAGCCATGTTGGTTCGGTAGTATATGACCAAATCGTTGCATCTGTACCTGTCTTATCCTATATAGTTTAAACAACATCCCAACTATTATTGACATGATATGTTCTGTATCCAAACTAATACAACATATATGCCCAGGTGGAGGTGTCTAACAATTCAGAACCCAAAATCCCATCGTTAGCAACATCATATCCTAACATCTACAGTATATTGTCATATATTATCCCCATATTCCGATTTAATTCCTCAGAAGTCCATCTGGGGGTGAAATGTTGCCTGGTCTGGGAATCAAATGATGACATCAATCACCCTATCAATTATTAGCAGCGTCAAAGCCAATCGGAAAATTCCCCAAATGACGTTTACTTTTCATGAGGACTCCCAAAAGTGATGCTGACAATTCCGAATATATCAAGCGTAGGTTGAGAACCCCCGCAAAAAAAAAAAATAAAACGCCAGCTATAATTTATCAACATTTATCAACTATCTCCCCCTTTGTCAAACCGCAATAACTGGTAATGAAATCCCACCAGAGGTGTTGTGCCCAACGTCACATCTTGAACGCCCAACGTCAGGGTCCCCTCAGATCCCCATTGATACCCAATAATTACGCTCCTGTAAACTAACATAGATGTGGAGTGATGTGGAAATTCACTAATCATCAATCGATGTGCCATTATCCACATCGATGTCAGTTTGTCCCAGGGTAAATCACCATGTTTCATGGTTCTATATCCGCTCATATCTCCATGAATATGCATCAAATCATCGTGTTTCATGGTGACCCTCCAGCAAACTAACATAGCTATATGGAAACTGGCCTGTTTAGTTCGATGATGAACATGATGATTTGCCGAACTTAAACATCGTGATCTTCCACAGCGATGTTAGTTTACCAGAGGGTACCCTCCGGTAATCAAACGTGGCAATTGGAAGTCCCCTATAAATGGAGGTGTTTATGGGAAAATCATCTATAAATAGTGGATTTTCCATTGCCATCCATTGCCATCCATTGCCATGTTTGATTGTCAGAGGGTAACTTGACCATGGCACACTCTATGGATCTCTGAGGAATGCGCCTCGGGCGTTTCCTCTGCCTTCACTGCAAGGACCATCGCCAGAGCCACCGCCTGCCGCTGAGCCCCAAAAAAAGAGCGACCCTCTGGTAATTGAACATAGCCAACATAGCTATGGAAAATCACCATGTTTAATGCGTAAATCATCATGTTCATCATCTATAAATGTGCCATTTTCCATGGCCATACATGTTATAAAGTACCAGAGGGTAAGATTTGAACTACAGTATGTTTTAGTCCATGAAATATGGCTACAATGCGAGGCATGCAAAAGACAGGTCTTAGCAAGGGCTATGGCTCCAGTTCGATGATCAACATGATGAGTTTCCTTGGGATAAACTCACATGTATGTGGAAAACACATGGGGAAACCAGTTCGGAAAATGATCTACAACTAGTGGCTTCTCCACACACATGTAAACTTTTACAGGAGGGTACCTATTAAAAATAGATGATTTTCCAGTTCGCAAACTGTGAAATGCCCAGAGGATACAACAAAAAATGGCACCAGTTCGGTGAAATTCCCCAGGACTCAGAGTAGTGAGTAGTTGGAGCGGGGCCTTCAAGATTCATAGCTTATCCTTGATACTCTGCAAAATTCAGAGGTTTATTTCAGAGACATTCTTTCATTTATGTATATACTGTATAGCTTGTCAGCTGGATATGATATAGTTGCAAAGATGAACCCATGTTCACCTACCATTCACCAAGATTCGCCCTGCCCGCCTTCCAAAGCCCCGACATGGTGCGGGGGGGCGGGGCAAGTGTGTTACAGAGTGTTCAGAAAGAATCGGGGTTCAGCCAGTAGACCCTTGAAGAACCCATAATTTCAAACCCTTTGGAGCTATCATTTTATGTGCCGAATCACTGTTTTAGCTCTGAGATGGAACGACTCTACAGTCTGCACAGCAGTGGTTCATTAGTCTGAAAACCTAGAACTGTCTGACGTGCATTTCATGTTGGCAAAAAAGTCGCCCACTACTAATCAACTGGCTTCAACTCTGTGAATGATGAAGAGATTCCAATCCAAATTTGACATAAGGAGATGGAACGATGATCTGACTTTGCCACTGCTGTGACTTGTTCCATGTGATGTTACATCTGCTAATCCTGACCACATCAAACAACAGATAGGCGGCAAGACAATGGTCAGGTGGGAAATCTCACGGTGGACCCATCATCCAATGGTTCATTGGCTCTCTGGAAAGCCCCGCTTTTGGAATCCGCGGCATGCCCCATGGTGATCTGAATTCCCTCCATAAGGAGTTCTTGCCTTTCGTCACCATCCAAAAGCACCACTTAAAGATGAGTTGAACCCGTCTCCAAAAATGAAACGATGGTTTAATATGGTGTAATAAAAACAGTGTTGCCTAATGATGATGGTTTTTATTAAACCATATTAAACCATATTAAACCACCTTGTTGATGGTGATTTTCATGACCTCAAAGTGCACTCGTTGAATCTTGTTTCGTTGACCTTGGATGTCTCATGGTCACCCCAGGGATCACGTGGCCAACCGACGACGCACAGGTAGCCACAAGGCTGGAAGATTCACGATAAAAAGCGCATCTGGCAAAACGTCGCGTGGCTGGCTTGAATTCGTGGCGTTTTGGAATGTGTTTCCAGCTTCCAGACTGGGTTCGTACGTGAATAGACTGCCTTTCATGTAACGTAGACCTGTAGACCCCATTTGAAGTATCTTTCAAATTGGGGGAAACCAAGCACAAATCGCAGGGAGACAGGAAGACCACATTGCCATTCCTGGTGGTTGAGCCGTCGGAATATGCTTCCCAGGGTCATCATCACATTCCTATGGTTGAAAACACAAATTGGTGAAACCATTCTGGTTCCAACATTTGGGGGTTTCCTAAAATGGAGGTACCCAAAAAAGGATGGTTTATAATGGAAAATCCCATCTATAAATGGATGATTGGGGGTACCCCTATTTTAGGAACCTCCATTTTTGTGGAACTGGAAAACACAAAAATTGATGATGTTTTTCCAGTTCCAACGCGTTCGAACCACACACCAGGGCCTCTTCCGTCCTATTTTGCTCCACGCAAAAAGCGGCGCCAAGGACCCTAGGCCCGACCACTGTCAGAGTCACTGTCAGAGTCACTACCTCGGGTGATGGAGCAAGATCAAAAAGCGAAGTAAATAATGTTAACCCTGGATTCATAAACCCAAACTTCTGTTGATCATTAGGGGGGGTACCATTGAAGTATCAAATTATGACTATTGGATACTATTGGGGGAGTACCCCCCACTAATTAATAAATCATGGTTTGGTAATCCAGGGTTGACATTAAGCTTAAAGATATTCCCACACGCAGATCTGGTTCGATTCCGATGATCGCTAAGTACCCCGTATCTTTATCTAGCCCTTCAAAATCCACCTGGAGTCTTACACGACCAAGAGTAAAAATGGTTTTGCCAGTTCAAACTATTGGTCACGTAGGGAAGCTGAGACCTACCATAGTGAAACACTCAAATATCTCTGATTGTTTCTGGTGGCAGGCATACTAGACCTTTCAAGGCAACTCCCACTCGCACCTCAAAAATGCTCATCAGAAACATACAAAGCAAGACGTCACAAAACGATGAAGTCTCTGCAACATCAAAGAACAGGCGACTCCGATATGATATGTGATCAATTGGGATATTGTTCATAAAACAGTTCATCAAATATCAATAATGAGTGATTCGGCTGTCATTCATGGTGTTTTCTCCCAACCATTGGGAACTGCCTCGTCTTTCCCCTCTACTGGGATATCTTGGGAAGTGTGCACTACATACTGACGATATGGTGGTTGAAAACAAAAACTGAAAAACTGGTTTGTCAGTGCGGATACCCATTTCCATGGTTCAAAATCAAAGTGTTTGAAACCAGCAACCGGTCATGTTGATCAAGATGAAGAATAAATGGCTGCAATGTTGGTACAGCAATAGCAAACCATCCCCCAATTTCGCAATGATTGTTACAAACCCATCAGAATGGGTTGGCTATCTATTGCCTTAACAACATTTTTGTAAACAAACACAAAAACCTATGGGCCCACCAAGCCGGCGGTCTCTGCGAGTGACTTGAGCTCTTTTTGCCTGGAAGACTGCGATGAGAAAAGCTTTCAATGGATTCGTTCAAGGGAAAATTTACAGGAAACCTCCATATTTCATGGGAAAATCCATGGATTCCTGTAGATTTTCCCTTAAACCAATCCATTGATCAATAGCAAAATTTGCATAGATTTTCTCATCAGCTTTATGATAGTTCCAAAATTCCAAAATCAATGAGAAGAGCTACAAAATTCCAAAGCATCCAATTTGGGGGTAGCAAGCTTTCAGACAAACCCGGGTTAAAGTCCACCAGTCCACCCTCCGCTGCTCAAACACGGTGGATTTGAAGGTGTCCGGACAGCTTCCCGGAGGGAAATTGCCCGTCTTCATCTATCCTAGCAGATGCCTTCGAACCTAAACTGCTGATATTTTCCCTGAAATAAATGGGTATGGGTCAAAATTTAAGACTTGGGGGACCACAGTCTTTTGACAATGTACCCAGTAACTTGACCCATACAGGAGTCGCAAATTCAGTTCTTGCGGGAAAAGTGAGCTTCTGCCAAGTGACGCTTCTTACCCTTTCGCTTCTCTTTCCCTTTTCGCTTTTCCTAGCCGAGGCAAGGGCTCTCTAATTCCTCACTTGGATCTGCACACCGAGTTAGTTAATCTAAAATCAAACAGTGACTGAGTCTGCTGCTGTTACTGACGTTGCTTCGTGGTTTTTTGGTGGTTGGGGTTGATATACATGTATATATATATACATAAATAAACATACATACATTCATATAGGATGTTGTTTGCTAGTTGATCGGTTGTTCAATATAGTGGGTGTATACATCTCAGAGAGAGAGAGAGAGGTATACAGTATCTACGTATATACATATATATACATATAGACATGGTGCCCCCCCCTCCAAGATCAGTGGTTTAGTTCTCTTCAACTCCATCATGTGATTCTCCATTTTTCCAGGCTTACATCGTTTCACACCACCCACGCACTCTCCGACCCATACATTGGGTGTGTCTAACGAGACGGTATCTCTGAATCCACTGATGAATCATGATGTTTGCATTATGTTTCCATGTTTTGTGGATACAGTACAATAATCCATCAACCTGAAATAAGGCCTTTTAAAACTTTTGGGGATAGTGACCATATATGTATATATCTATATATATATATATATTACGTATATCCATGTATGTATATATATATATATACATATATGTGCATACATGGATATGTATATATGGATATGTATATAGATATGGATACATATTCTGCATATACAATTGGTATATATGTACATTTATGCATACATATATATATATATATATGGATACATATACTGCACATACAATTGGGATATACGTACATATATACATACACATGTGTGTATATATATATATACCATCTTTTACAGTGACAGCGCCGTGACATCGTCATATTTTGGTGTGCTACCCCGCTTTTGCAGACACATCTCCATCCTATGCCACACCTTCCGCTTCCGTTCGGGCTCGCTACGGCTGCGGCTACGATCCCGAACGGGCGACCTGCGCAGGCGAAACCACTGAGCTTTTTGGGGGTGCCCAAGTCTGGACAGAATCGAGAATATTTAGTTATATAATATTTATATAGTAGACAATCCATACCATCTATATTTCTGGATATCCAGATGATGCATATATGATGCTATAAAATCTGCATCTATCAAATGATCTATAAAATATTGATCTATCAAATGATCTATAAAATGATCTGCACATTGTAAAATATACAACGTGATATACCAGACCATGTTGAACAAGATCTATAAATGATCAATAAATGGGATGATAAGTCCTTAGTTGACTCTCTCTGGATTTCATCGTTTTTGGAAAGATGGATGCCCAGCAACCTTGGACTCTTAGGCGCCGTTCTGCCGCGTAGTTGGTGACAATTATGGTAATTTGTTACAGTTTGTCATGAAAATTGAAAAATGGCCATGGAAATCATATCTGCAAATGGAATATCATGGCTATCCATGGCTATCCATGGCTATCCAATGTTAAATTACCAGGAAATCCATGGAACTCATCCTCTCTTGCAGTGCGCCTCACTGGCGACGCAACGCGCCTCACCGGCGACGCGGACTCACTCCGCTCTCGGCGCCGCGCCGGCGGCGCCTCGCGCCGCGGCGCGTCGCGCGGCGGAGCACGGCGGCGCTCGGGGGACAGCGAGGGGAGGGCCACGCCACGCTCCCACTTTCCTGGGAAACGTACAAGGTGATCCCCCAGTTTGGTAGCTAAGTTGACTTTTAACTTAGTGAATTCTAGGGTTTATGAGGGGATATATCTATATAATTACCCCAGTTCGGACTCGCTAAGTTGACGCACATAACTTGTTGAATTCTATGGTTTCTGGTAGATATATTGACATTGTTACTATGGTTTATAAACGAAGTTACTGGGGGAACGCCACCCTGTAGGAGGTGGGATAACGGGATAGACTGAGGTTTAATGGATACAGTATCAATGGGATATAATGGGATATAACGACCTAGGAATCCAGATGACAAACCAACAACGGTGGAGATGTTTTTTCTAGGAGCTTGTTGGGGATATTGTGAGAACCTATTTGGATGGTACAAATGGGATAAAGGGAAGACAAAAGGAATATGCTCTGGGAAAAAACCGCTTGGTTCCCAGTCCCCCCCTGCTGAGTTGGATGAACTTCTGCCTCTCCAAATAAATTCCCATCATCCCCAACAAAATAAAAGTCGAAGAGAATGGCTGCGGCTGGGAACTTTTTGCAGGTGAATTCACTGTTTTTTGGTGGGGGCAGCATGGTACCCCTATCTGCAGCAGGTTTCCAAGATCTGTTAACAAATCATCACACACACCTGCCAGGTGTCCGTCCAACATATCGCGCAGGAACTGCCTTGAACCGCCGCGGGCATCCTCAGCTGACGTCCAGAATGGTTGGGTTTTAAAAATGTGTGGGTTTTTGCGTGATTCACTGTAAGAAAAAAGTATGGAAAAATGTGCCAAGCTCGGCAGGAACGTCAAAATTCATGCGAAAACGTCACCAACACATTCATATCCGGAGCATTTCTGCTACAACTCCTGTGAGCTGGAACAGGTTGATCAAACACGGCCGGGATGCTGGGAATTTGGGAGATGACCCTTATGCGCATCTATACATTGTCAAGAAAGATGTATATACGCGTGTACACATTATACTACAGAGATCAATACGTTGTACACATGTACATATACATTAGATTCATCACATGATTATCACAGTGTGTTATGCTGCCCACAAATACCATATCATCCAGGCGTCGTCGTCACGATTCTCGCCCTCTTTGCCTTTGCCTTTGCCGTCGCCCTTTCCTCTCCGAAACCCCGCGGGGCGCAGGTTCAAGTGAAAGGTCTAGCTGGTGATTAGTTGGCGATGCATGGTGATTATGAACCCCAAAAATATGGGAATGATATATCTTGATATATGTATATATATATACTGTATATATATATACTGTATATATATATATACTGTATATATATATATACTGTATATATATACTGTATATATGTACATATATAAATATATAACCTATGCGGATGATATGATCTAGATAAACTATAATGCCCTTTGAATCGGCCCCAACAATGAATCAATCCAGTCCTAAACAATGATGTGGTCTAGGGGGGAAATCTGAACGGGGGATGATCGAATCGTTGGATCAAGGCCCAGCAGCCAGAGTTTTAGCTACCATGAACCAACTTAGCTTTCTACGGCGGCCCCACATTCATGATAGAGCCATGTAGGAACCAGTTTAGCCCCACATTCATATAACTATTCTTTGGAATGTAGTAGAGCCATGTAAAGCCAAGAACAAAACCTCAAAGCAATTGATGAATCGGGTATGGTGTGTTCAATGCACACAACCCCGGTGGTAAATTTGGATAAATTGTGGATCGTGGTATTCGGTAGAAATGATGCTAGCCACCCAAAGATGGCCCAAGACCTGATTAGTGGTTGAGCCACCCAGCTGAAGAATATGCCCGTCATTGGGGATCATCATTCCATTTCTATGGAGATGCAAAAAATGGTTGAAACCACTAATGAGTGGGTAGGCGGCGGTGTTTCGTGCCATTTTTGTGGTTTCTATGGGGTTGGGTTGGGTTGGTGGGGGAGGGGCCAATAACGTTCCTTGGCATTTGCACCCACGTGATGCTACGTTACGTTGATGCTCTTATAGGGTTGGGTTTGGGTGGGGTGGGGGGGGGCAATCACGTTTGGGGATATGATCGGTTCTGTGATATGATCGGTTCGGTAATATGATATTTTATAATATGTTCGGTGATATGATATGACTTCCCTATGTAACTTGAAAGTACGTGACGGTTGCTACGGTTGTTACTTTGAATCATGTAATTTTCAACTACGTCAACAAGTTGTTCTCATATGAGATGATATGTTTCATCTAGGAAGACAGAAAAAGGATTGCTGACAAAGTAGATTTCTCCAGTGTTTGAAAGCAGTTGAAACATGATGGCAATTGTTCATTAAAACAAGAATCTGTAAAACACCTTGTAATTGCAAAATTCCAGGAAAGATGTCATGCAAAGGAAAATACAAAATCACTCAAATCTCCCTCGGCCGATTACGCGCCGAATACCAACTATAGTTTCATTTGATCCGCGTTTGGGGCGCTCATATCAATGATGGGCTCCACATCATGCCTGACAAGCACTTTAACCAGGATAAACTAGGCTTGTATAAAGAATCTAGCATTTGTAGATCATGTTCTCAGGAAATCCAGATCGCTGTTTTCCATCATGTGGTATACCCTGAACCCTATCCCATGACCCAAGCGTGGGGGCTAAATCATCCCATTCATAGGGGTCCCCTAATGATCCCACTATCCCATTGATATCCTACTTACATCCCAATGTAGCAGGTATCCCATTGACATCCCACTAGTATATATCCAGTTAACCCATGTAATCTCAGGTTTATATTTATTCCATTGTTGAACTCTACTATTCCGGTACCAATAACATGTCTTGCTATCCATAGTTGTACCAGGGATATAATATAGAGGATAATATAAACTATAATATCCATTTATATATATATATATATATACATACACCGAATATATATATATATATATACACATACACATATATTATGTAAATTATATGTATATATATATATAATATGTACATATATATATACATATTATGTATATATCTATATAATGTATATACATATATATCATTTGTAATATATATATATATATTTGTCTGTATACATGTACATGTGTATATCGCATTTGGCTTTATATCATCCCAGTATTCTGTGTATATATATATATACCATGCCCCAGGCGCCAAACCCATCATGGCCCGTCCTTTGTTGGGACGGTCGCCGGCTGGAGCCACTTTCAGCTTCCGTCCCTGACGAACAAGAAGCCGCAAGGAGTCGAATTTGGTGGTGGATCTTTACAAAAAATCATGCTTCATCCAATGAAAATCCAGAAAAATGGTGGTCAAGTGCGGAAAAAATGATGCTTAATCCAGAAAAATGCTGGGTGATCCAGAAAAATATGAACTAATTTTGACAAGTTGCTTAACAATTTATGGTTTGACAGTAAGTGATTCACTCTTTCATAGGACTTGATAGCAAGCTGCTTGGGGGTTGAGCCACCCATCTGTATGCGAAAGTCCATGAGGATCATCATTATGATTAATCTCCACTTGTGACATCATAGTTTGGTAGAGAAAGATCATGAAACATCCATTAAATTACGAAACAATTACTTTAAATCACAAATCCATGTTTTCAAGAAATACACAACAATAATAAAAATCCGAAAAGAATGGTAGTGATAAATATCACATATATATATATGTGTATATATGCACAAGTGGTTTGGAAGCCCTAAACAACCACTAATACAACTGGAGTATAAACTGGTTATTACCCACGAAATCTAACTGCAATGCATTCTTCATAATTAGAAATGCTGGTTATGCATACATTTTAGAAAAAAAAGGAATAAAAGAAAACGTAGAATCCTACTATATAAGATGTTCCTCAATTCCACCCTTTCTATCTTGTTGGGGGTTGTTATATGTTATATATATATATATATACATATATATATATATAACATATGCCTAACCAGGAATTATCATTAAAATCTGCTGATCATTGTCCAAAAGTAACAATTTGATTTCTTTATATATTGATATGATCACAACATGTATGTCATATCAACATATAAGGAATCTTCAAGAAAATCTTAGCTAAGATATAATCATAAGAATAAAGCTATGAATGCAACATGAAAGCACTTCATATGCTAGTTTAAGATTGACTATGATTTTAGACTACAGAAATAGAAACCAGATGTTATGGTTTAGATAACCATAAAGTCCTTGGCAACCATTCAGATAAACGATAAAGTCGGGAGAATGATTTACATTACCTAATAACCATTAAGATAACGATTAAGATACCCATTACCTTTCAGTGGTTTCTTGTGAGCCGTTAAGATAACCATTTCGACCATTGCTGGTTCATGATAACCACTAACCATGGTTTATGATACCATAGTTATAGTTTAAGAGAATCATGAAGTCCAGTGGAAACCATTCATAAACCATTCTTGGTTACTCACCATAAGGACATTACCAATTAGTGCCACGACATTATACTGGGCTCCACATCTTGCTCCTAGCCTTGAACATCTCGCCGGAGAGGCCACAGGCGCGCCGCGCAGCCATGGCTGAGTCGAAGACCACGAAGGCGATGCCCTGAGACGAGGGATTTTTCCAAGGGAAATCATGGCCCCACGAAGCCAAAAACCTCGGAAAAATTGTGATTTTTCTGGGAAAAATTGGATTTAACTGAGAAAAACGGTGATGTAGCGACATTTGACTGGGACTTAACTGATGTTTGACTGGGAATTTTTGGGGTATCATGGGGATATCACAAGATTTGTGTAATAGATGATCTGATAATTTTGGACGTTTACTAAGGAATGTGTGTGCGGGGTCCCTGAATCATGGGGAACCCCCAAATCATCTAAGTTCTTTGCACGTTAAAAATGCGGAAACCAATGGAAATCACAATGGTAGAAAAGGCTCCCCATGCTAGGAAACCCACCAAACGGATGTGTTTATTCGATAAAAAGTTCATTTCAACGGCAATAAATTGAAGTGTTGTGGAAATAGTTGGAGTCTTACCGGCAAAAATGGTGGATTGTGTTGACAGAAATCTAGATGTTGCAAATCTTCAACATCCCAAATGTCCACGTTCTCCGCCTTCACGGCTTTCCCTCCGACTTCTTGCTGTCCAGGAAAACGGACCTCATCCCGGCGGCCACCCCAAATCATCCAGTCATTAGACAGCCATGGGCTACGGGGATCCCCCATTTTAAGAAACCTCCATATGGTTTGTGGATGTGAGAAATGCATGCTTGAATGTTGAGGTTTGATATGTGTTTTTTTTCCGTTGATTGTTTTGTTCTTGCTTTTTTGGAGGGTGTTGTGCTCAAGTCCACTCTTCTTGCTTGTATGTTCGTTTTAAACAGGGGATGTTTTTGTTGCTGTAAGATAGAAAAGTGAAATCATGCTAACATTGTGGAAAATTGAACCTTTTCTATCTTTTTGGGGGTACCGTAAACCAGCAGGTATTATAATGTCAACCCTGGAATAAACAAAAACTTGATTAGAAGGCTTATCCCAAAATCACTATAGGTATGTAATTATATACATATATGATCATATATGTATAGATTCAAATTGGTGATCTTCCCTGTTGGTAAACTGGCTGGTTCGTTCATCACGTTAACCCCATCAACCACCCAGCCCTTAACACACACCGCACGTGCCGCAGGCCTCCTCAACGTGTCCACAGTCCTGAAAGAGGCCCAACAAATCCGCCTGCAGAGTTCCACCCAGACACAACTGGAAAACCTGTGGTGAATGGTGAAGACCTCTTGGTTTATAACAACACGGGAATGATTTGTATTCATATCATTTCATCTCCACCACAAATCTAACAGTTATAGAATCACTTATTCTTGTTTTAAACATGTTTAAACCAACCGCCAACACATTAGTGGCCAAGTTTCAGCTAGTAGAGATGTCTATGATTGTGCAAAGATGAATCCAGATCATCACCATATGACTCCGTAGCTGGGTCAGAGCAACGACGTTTAGGATATATAGTTCCTTTGTTACACCCCACTTGCTGACAACTCATGATACACCATCCCATGGATATCCGTAGATACCCTGCACGAAAAACAACTGTTTCTCTGAATCTCAAATGATTCTCCAGAAGCCAAATGGCACAAGTTGATCACCAGCCGGTGACCCGCGGAGATTTGGGTATCTCTCCTTTTTATGCTGCTGAATTCCCTTTTCATGATGGTCATGAGGGTCAAAGCACCATTTCATCATGTTTAAACCATGTGGAACCTCCAGATCATAATGCTTGGCCTCTCAACTAATGCTAGCTTCTCCCACATTGGATGATGGTTAAAACCAAAGTTTTTCGACCGATTTCGTGCTGATTAAAGCCCCACGCCTTCTCTGTATCGTACTCCAGGCCACCCACAAAACCTACATCAGCCGACAGAAACTCTGGGTGTGGGTTCGATCGGTTTTTTCTAGGCAGGCGCAGTACTTTAGTCGTGTAGTGAGACGCGGGTTTTTTTTGCAAATCGCCTTGGAATTGCTGCTCCAAGGAGTGACAAAGTGCAAATTACGTGGAAGGTATGGAATGTAACTTTGCGTGACAGGCCCAATGTAAGGTGTTGCAAGGGTGATGCCGAGATCTGTCTTCCAATCTCTGACAAGAGTCTCCAGGAGTGTCTCACAAGGGTGTCCAGTCGGAATTGTGTCTTCAAACAAGTGTCCCACGCCATTGTCCCAGAAGAGTGTCTCACAAGAGTCTGTCAGAAGAATGTCTTGACAAGGGTATGGCTGAAAATTATTAATCCTATAGTTGTTTGGTCATGTTACTTTACCATTAAAAATGACCATTCTGGGTACCATGATTTTGAGCCATAGCCGACAAGAGCGTCCAACAGGGGGTCTGACGAGAGTGTCCCACTCTCGAGTGTCCCAGAAAAGTGTCCAGTAACGATGGGGAGTGAAGCAGTCTAAGAAAAAAATCCAGCTCGTCTTTTGCATTCGTGTTCGTGGCTTCTATGTTTCTCTTAAAAGCCACAAAATCCTACTGTATTGGTTGGTGGTTTCAAACTGAGAAATATCAAGATCATCATCCCATTTCTATTGGTTGAAAAGAAAAAATGTTTGAAACCACCAGTCAGTGAGCCTCAACATTTTTCATCCAATTTGACAAGATATCGACCCTGCCATTTCTCTTAGCTCATCATGGCTATGAGTCAAAACCCATGGAATTCCCTGCTAAACTTCCGCCGAAACAGCTAGTAAATAAATGGCATGTTGTAGGTTTTGATCCAGCCCATTGTTCATGGTTAATCAATGTCACTCCATGTTCATGCTCATCCCCATTCTCCCTTCACATGCTATAGCTAAATATGATCATACCACCATACTGTTTTCCTTAGAGAAAAACAAGAAACCCTTTTGGAAAACCTAGATGTCTGCCCAAGTTCAGTTTTAAAAAAACTATGGCGAACTATGATTAAAAACAAAAAACACGATATGGTCACTATGGTTTTAATATCCATGACTTACTACATGGGGATCCCCATGGTGAAGTATGTCATGTCCCATATGGTTATTACAAAGTATACAAAAGTGGGATCGTAACTTCAACACTATCCCAAAAATACACTTAACTTCAAAATTCTCCCATGACTCATTGAACCACGGATATGAACGAGAAAAAGTCAAGCTTAAGTCGGAAGTTTAAGGATGACTGATTTAATCATGATTAACCATTATCAACCATTAATTGACCATTACTAACCACTGTTCACCACTATCAACCATCATAAACCGCTGTTAAGCATCATTCTCCATCTGCTATTTCTGCCAATCTTACTTGCTGGTGCTAAACGCAGGGAATGAGGGAATGACCGTCCTAATAACCATGAAGTTTATCATCCCAGCAACCCCCATTCCCCACTAAGCATCAGTAAGCTCAACCATCCAAAAAATCTCTGGAACCGCCGAGGAACAGGTGGCTTCTTCCTTGGCCAGGCGCTTGGCTGCTTGTACCGGATCCGCGGCATCCTGTGCGGGTTGCTGGAAGCAGATGCTTGAGATGGGGATAGGGATTTACCCTCTGGTTATTTAACAGTTCGCCATGGTATAGATGGCCCAGCTATAGAGGATAAAAATGGTGATTTCCCTATTTTATAGATGATAAAAATGTTAAAAACCATCATCTTTAATAGGGAAATCACCATGTTTATCATCTATAAATGGGCCATGGCTTCCATGGCGAACTGTTGAATAACCAGAGGGTAGATGGATTCTATAGGGAATCATGGTGATTTTTGGATTTTTGTTGGATTTTAAGGGATCTGAGATAGCGATTTCCACGATGATTACAAGAATAACATGTGGCGTGATACGGTGTTCTGGGGATTCTTTCTGGGATATGTCATGGAGGTATAACAAACGAGGATTATGTGGGATGCTTATGATATTATCAATACCATCTCATTTGACTGGTCGTTTCAAACTCCTGAATAGTCAACTGTTATTGGGAATCGTCATCCCATTTCGAATTGGTCGTTTAAAATGTAGGGAAAAAAGAAACCACCAAGCAGTAGTAGTGTGTGTTGATATGAATAATACATTGCCTATCATATACATATATTATATGTGAATATATTAATATATATTATATATTGTTGTATACTATTATACAATTTTTGTTATATCATCCCCTATTCAGCACCATGCTCTTGGTATATCACTGGCGAGAATATCAGCGGCATATCGTTATGAATACCATGCTTTATCTACAACAAGCATAATGGGGTGGGGTGGTACCAAAGTTTCCTAATCCGATCTCCCAAGCATGATTTAGTAATATCATTGGTATAACATCGCCTGAAGATGTTATACATGTGAATTTTATCCAGCCCTCCATTCTGATAGATGGTAGACCAAAGCGCCACATCTGTCAAGATTATCGCCCATGAAGCCTAAAGCTAAGGACTAGTTGGTGGTTTAAACGAATCTCAAGAAAACGGAGAACCTTTCAGAGCACCAGATTCGTGTCGGATATCGTAAGATTTCCAGGTCGTCCAAATATGGGTGTGTCTGAAAATGTTGAGACAAGCCTTGAATCTGTTGGTGAGTCAACATTTCAAATGGCCATAACTCCAGAGTCAATCTTAACCATGTGAAACAACCCATCTGAGACGACCAGGTGTCGCCTCCCAGGCAAATGTTTGTTGGTTTATTGATCCCATTACCTGTAGAGAAGTACCATAAAGCACACTGTGGATGGAAGAAATCCTGCACCAATAGATGGTTTATCCCATTGTTGATAGGGTTCCAACCATCCAAGGTGGTGCAGGATTTTTTTCACCCACCATAGAATCCACCTAATGAGCCAAACCAAGTGAACTCGATCATTATTCAGATCAATCACCTATCATGTCAACTAAAATTCCATACAATTCCCATTTCTCCCCATGTTTGAGAAAAAAAAACTATCTAATTAATCTTACCCTCTGGCAAACGTTTACATAACTATGGAAAATCACCACGCTATTGATGGGAAAATCCAGTATTTCTATGGCCATTTTCAACAGCAAACTGTTAGTTTACCAGAGGATATATTCCATTAAATCCCATTAAATCCCCATTTGTTGATGGTTAAATCCCATTAAATCCCATTATTCTCCACCAAATCACTGGTTCCTCCATCTTTCGTGGTGAAATCATGGTGAACTGCCCCCACTTCTCGTAGCGACCTGGTCGATACTCTGGACCTCACGCATCAAGTCTCGCTGCTGCCGCTCAAGCTCTTCGATCCTTGGGAGGAGTATGTTTTAAACATCTTTAACATATATACCATCCAAAGGCACAGACCCTGGCAGATATAATCTTATCTTTAAAATATTTACCATATTTATTAATCTTCCAATTCCTATCTGCCTCTGGTAAATTAACATAGACCCTGGCATTAATCGGGATTGTAAAATAAATGTGGGTAAACCAATAAACCATCCCGAATTTCACCATAAATGGGTGGTATGTTCACCATTCCCAACTGGGTGATTTATTCTTGTTTTACCAACATTATACTAAACATGACCATCTGGTAAATTAACAGTTCGACCCTGGCATTAATCGGAATTGGAAGATTCGCTTCCTTTAATTTTATTCTCAGGGTCGAACTGTTAATATACCAGAGGGTAATATATAAGTTATGTTATAAGTATTATATCAGCAAGAGATAAGCAAGAGATGGGGAGATCACTCTACCTATGCATCCCAGTTGGGGTATAATCCCTTCCCCCTATTACTAAACCCGCCCCAAATACTAAAAACTAGCGTCCATCTTCAATTTTGCAAAATTTGTGGTTGGCCAAATTGACTTTTAATTGATCCCTTTTAGAAAACAATTTTAGAAAAAACTACCATTTGTGGGTTTCACCCCCTAATAATAAAAACTAGTCAACCCCGGGGTGTTTAGTATTAGGGTCCGCTTCGGAATCCTTTTTTTTGCAACGTATTAATTGCGTTTCAAATTGGAATTTAATTGATTTGGAAAATCGGAAAAAATAGTTTTTATATTAAGTTTTTTTTCAATATTAGGGTTCGCTTCGGAATCCATTTTTTTGCAACGTATTCATTGCGTTTCAAATTGGAATTTATTGATTTGGAAAATCGGAAAAAAATAGTCTTTAATATTAAGGTCCAAAGTTTAGTATTAGGGTCCCCTAATACTAAATACTCCCCTAATACTAAAAACTACCCGAGGTGTTTACTATTAGGGGGGGGGGGCCGAGAGTTGGACAGTTCCGGACAGGGGGGGGGCCGTTTAGTATTAGGGGGAAGGGATTAATCCCTGCCAGCCACTTCCTAGTGGACTAGCGGGATATGTTGATTACTTGCAGAACAAATTGAGATATGAGCAACAACCATCGTGATAAAATTACTCTCATGAAACCAACATGGCAAAGAAAAATCGCCGATTTAGCAGATGTTCCATTGCTACAGTACATTGGATAACCCGAGAGTACAGGGGAAGTCCGATGAGAAGCAAAAGCCAGCTGCAGAATCTGGTCATGTACCCGTTCCCGACATATTTCTCTAGAAACTTCGCGACTTAAACCAAGAATTTGGGATCCAGAAGGTGATCTTTGAACTACCCAACAATGGAGATAGGTCACGATCATCCCCAATAAACCAGATCGCTTTTGACACCAACCAGCATTCATCAACTATATGCCCCTATATCCCCCTATATCCCCATTAACTATGCTTAAATCCCCTAAAGAATATGTAACTATGCTCCCCAAAAAATAGTGCTTCAGTGATGGGAACTGCCTAAGGGAATTCATCCACCAGTCCAAGTGACTGTGATCTCAGATTCACCCGCACCTGAGGCGCCACTTTTCTCGGAAAAATTGAGATCCACATCTGATTGGGGGTCCAAGGTACTTGGCGAAAATGGGAAAAAGTGCATTTATGGAGAAAAAAATGAGAGATAAAAGAGAGTCAAGATGTTTTTGAAAATCATTCAGAATTTGATCAACTAAGAATGAAAAGTCAGAAAACAGCTCCTGGCGCGGGGAAAATCAAACAATTACACTGGAAGCCAGTTAGCAAGGAGTTTTCTGAACATGTGCCAAGGCAAAAGTCACCATGGCATTCCCATTTTTTTTGGAGGTTGATGGGGATGTTACTTTTCAGAACCTGAAAATGTGCCATTCGCAAACAAAAGCCGAAACTACGACCAGAAGTCTTGGCACCAGCCTGAAAACGGGCTTCGTGACAACATGTTCCGTCCAATGAAATACTTGGGATACAGTTGGGACCATTTTCATGGTTTTAAGATGTTTTAAGCATGGCAATAACAACCACAGCTGGGATATCACCCCGCACTCTATGGTCAACAACCACCCCCCAGGGTCTTGATTTGTTGTGGCTCCGCACACCCCGAAAACTGACTGGGGTGATGTTTTTCATGACCCCTTGATGGGGTTGATCCTTGGGGTTCGAGTTTGGTTTTACCACCTGGGTGGAGCGAAAATGTGAACTTGGTGAGACACAACTCGCGAAGTTTGGTTCCTTTTTTCAGCAGCAAGCCATCCAAAAAATGAGATGTGCCATGGTCAAGGTAGGATGAATGTGGGATGGTCCTCCATTCCATTTCATGGGAATCCTTCTCTCAATCCGTGTTAATGGACATAGATCGGCCGAAAATCAAGATCACCATATAAATTCTTTTCTTTTTTCAACAAATCCAGGACAAATCCATGGGGTTGAATCATGTCTCGTCCCAAATTTGATACTGGAATCATATATCGAATCCCAATGTTTTCTTCCGAGTCATTCCGGCCATTGCACTCAGTTCCCATGCACAACTTGGCGCCTCGTAGCTCCGGGTGGAAGCACCCAGCTTCAGCTTCACGCCCGACTTCAGGGGTTCCATGACCTCAGAAACTGGCCAGTGCTGGGCCAGTGCTGGGTTCAGAAAAATGGGACGAATATGTGAAAATATGGAAATATCATCAATCATCTTGGGTATCGGGTAGGATATGGGGAGCCATAGGATGAGGTTGTAATGGCGGTGTAATGGAGATACAATTCGGATATGGGGAGAAATGGAGATTCCAGTTTAAAAGGGTTGCTCCCTGGCCATCCCAAATACAGTCGGAGAAAATAACTCAAAAAGGATTGTTCGAAGGGTGGCACCTGGCCAAAACCTGAACCGTCATTCCATGAAATACGTGTCGTTTAATAACAGGGCTTCCCAGTCCGTGGATGATGATTATCCCCAATATATCGGATATGCGTTTCATTTCTTTTCACCCCCTAAAAACATTAATCAACCCTGCCAGGGCTGTTGAACGCAGCCACTGCTCAAATGCTGATTTCATCAACCGAAATTCCATCTCCAAGGTGTAATTTATCAATCTTGAAGGTTTATGTCAACCTTCAGCGTGGTGAATCAATCAGAAGTTGATGATTTGCCCATCTTGGATCAGTTGTTGTATCTCCTAGAAACCCATACCGACAGGCTTATACCCTGCGACAAGAAAATGTCTAATTAGCTGAATTGTCTAAGTATTGATATACTAATCTGACAAATCAAGCAAATGTTGATTTAATCAGGATCTGCTTAATCAACAAAAAATGACCTCAGAAGCTAGATGTGCGGGGGTCAACCAATTTACTGTTGCTCAAGTCTCCATGTATGAATTTAAAGGAAAAAATGAGCATTTCCTTGTCAACTCCCCATCATATCCCCATCATGTCTCATCATATGGCTCCCCCAGCATGACTTGATCCACAACTGGGCTCCCAGCAAAGCCGTTGGCAAGTCTCCTGCATGGGTCAAAAACCGTTTTTCCCAAGTCTGGTGGTGACTTGGTGATGAACCAAACAGTTGGGTGGTTTTTATGATATATCTATGATATGATCTGGATGAATTACACAAGATAACCCCATCCCAAATCATATTCAATAACTCCCTACTATGGACCCTGAAATGAATAGATCCAATACTAAACCAGGGTTTCTATAGGGCGGGTATGTAGCAATATTGGGGTCAAGGGATTATTCAAAAAAATGTTGCTCTTGCCGGCAAAAGTAATTTTGAACCATTAAAATTATGGAATTCGATAGCAACAGTGAAGGATAATTTGAGAAGGACAGAAGTGAGGACTGATCAAAAGTAAGAGAGAGCTTGGGCCTATACTGCTACACTCAAAAATCCCCCACTGGAATTTAGCTTGGAACCCAAAAAATTCCCCGTGAGGTCAATGATCTTTTTGATCAGCTGTTGTCCCAGCAATCGTCAGGTTGGTTTCTTGCTTGAATCCACGTTGTTGGTGAAATACCACTCTATCATTCTTCATTCCCTTTTTTTTGCTGATTAAATCCCCATTTGTTGACTAGGTCCCCATGGTATTTCTCACCACATCACCACATCAGCCTGCGCGGGGTCCCCTTTGTGGCACTCCTGCCATCCAGGTGCGTTCCAAACTTGGAGCCCAAGTCCATGATGGCCACACCACCCGTGGGCCTCGCCACCTGGAACCATGAAAAAAAATCCAGGTCTTCGGAGGGTTCAGGGGAACCCCGATTATGTGTGTTGGCCCAGGCTTCCCTATAGTTTGATCAATCTCCAACTAAATCTCCTGGTTAAACATAGTGAGGGCAGAAGCTAAGTGGCTGCCTTTTTGGATGAGAAGCTCCAATAGGTGGTACTCCACATCAAACAAAACCAAAGCCGAATGCTGGTTTGGTTCAAAGGACTGGTGGAAGAATCAGACCATGCTTTAACCCCAGAAATCCCCCCACACCCCTGGGTTTCTTGGGTTGTCTGAAAATAGGATGCACAAAGGAATCCAGTGGATTGATCCTCTGTGTCTGGATAAACCCCAAAACAACACAAGCCATACTGTCGATGGTAAAACCCATACTTCAGATGGATGTGAAGCTATATAGATTGGTTCAATCCCCCCATTTAGGGTGTCTAAAAAAAGGAGAAAGCCCCCAAAATCCCATGTATCATCAAGATCCCAACCTACAACTGGCAATTTTTCGAGGTATACCCCATTTTTCAGACACACCCCAAATCGAAATATTGTTGCTTATATGTCCCATTCTATCCCCATGAGATCACATTTTTTCGTCATAGTTAGAACCCCCAGTTTTTTTGGTGGTTGGTCATCCCAAATTTACTTCAGCCCCCATTCTTGTTGGTTGGTCCAAACCTCACCGCTGGGTGAAGTCTCCCATTTTTTGGATCATGGATAGATCATACCTCCGCCCCTCCGCTCAGCGCACCTCGGTCTTGGTGTGCAGAATCAGCGCATGCTCCCGGCTGATGGAAGGATGCAAGGCGGGCACGGCATTGCTTGGGAGCTTGCCCAGCTTGTAGTACTCCTGGCCGTTTGAAATAGTGCCTTTGCTTCAAAAATGGAGGCTACACCGAAATTTGATGGTTGCTCAGTGTGTATCATCATTTTCCCCACGTAAATTTGGGTATCCACAGTTTCAGGGCCCCAAGACAAAGCCACAAACCCAGCAACTGTATGGTAGCTGAAGGGACCAAAGAAGTGCTTTTGATGTCCAACATGTTAGGATGGAACCAGTTTGGAACCCCGCAAAACTAGCCCCAAGATTGGGGGCTTGGCTCAACTGGTCATGTTTGTTGGGCTTCTTTTGCGTCAAGACTTGAAACAGAATGGCAATAACCTGCCAATGCAGAACCGAATGAAAACTCAGTAGCTGCTGAATAAACCATCAATTCATTGGGGTTGATCGGCCTGCCTGAGAATTTCATGTGTATGTAAGCAACAACAAATGCATGACGACTACCGGAAATATGGATACCGTCAGAACCTACCATGCCGCTCTCTCAGGTCACCTGGGCGGGGATGTTGGGATAGATCAGGAGTGCTTTTGTTTGGGGTGTTGCAATATGTTGCAATATGTCACAACAAGTAGATGTGAGTAGATACTCTCAACAGCTCCACATTTCGCTACAATAGCCAGCAAAAATGCATACCCAAAAAGGGCTTTGATAATGGTCACCTGCGGCTTTCCCACCCCCATCCCGACTGCTCCTTCCCGCTTAGCCGGTGCACCTGGCAGCAGGGCAAAAAGAAAACTATCCAGTGGTTGAACCAGCCTTCTCACAAAGTTATTGAACGCAGGTAAGCTGACCTTTTCGTCCATTCTTTTCAAGGGCGAGTCAGAGATTGAAATATAACAACCAAAGAGTTTTCACATGCTTTTCCTCTTAAAAATGAGGATGTTAATTTCCTGGTAGTTTGTCTGGCGATCATCATTTCGAGTAGGATAGAAAGTTGTACTCACGTGGATTCAACCACCTTCCCAAAGGTAACCCCCCAACAACAGACGGTTAACACGCCCGTGTTAGTGGTTGGTGGTCGTTAATAAGCCCTCAAGGGGTTCACCTTTGGTGGGTGGTTGAATCCCTACGATGCTGTATAGAACATCCCTGAAACCATCAACCAGCTGTGGATTGCGGAAATTCCAGGATTGGATTTGAGCATAGTCTCAGGTTCATTGAGAGTCTTATGGAACTCCTAACTTCAAAGATGACCTGAAAACTCAGGCTTCCCCAGCAAACCGTCTGACAAAAAGGCTACTGTACCCACAAATGGAAAAGGATATGTAGAATATGGTACCCCTCTGGCAATTTAACATATATAGCTTTGGAAAATGGCCCATTTATAGATGATGTACCTATGAAGAATTAAAGATGTTCCATAGCTATGTTACATTACCAAGGGGTATGCTATACTGGATGCTGTGTGTTAAATATCTACTTTGAATGTAATATCTATTTTAAATGACCGTTACAGCAATACACAAATAAATGGGTACCCACTGGTAATTCAACATAGCTATGGAAGCCATGGCCCATTTCATTCGATGATTTACCTTTAAAATGGCGATACATACCATAAATATTTTAGTTTACCAGAGGGCCAGAGGGGAGTGATTTTTTCCTTGGTATTCATCCAGTTGACACAGTGCCAGGGATTGCCCCCACCTGCGTCTCACCCGATCCATCATCCTGGCGTGGGAATTCATGGTGGATATCTCATTCCAGCGGTTTTTCTCAGTACATGGCGTGAAAAAAACCAAGTCCACTGTGGGTCCTCCTAGCTTTAGGTATCCCCCCATCTTGGTTTCCAAGTGAGTAGTGAATAGTGAAACGGACGAGAAAAAAAAACGGCATCATCCAGTATGATCGTTGTACAAGACTATTGGTACAACTCCCAATCAAATCCGATTAGAAAACAATCTATAAAGGAGAAATTGTCCATGGCCATGTTTGATTATCGTAGGGTAAGAATTGTTGCTTTGGTATTCAATCCGCTGCTCACCTAACTCTGGAATGAACATAGTTCAAGAAGGAGCAGATCTTGCGGGTTGGTCACCAAATCCCACATCCCGCAGAATTACCATATCTACCCCAAAGACTGATTTGTTCAGAATATGATGGTTGATGAAACACTGACCTCCTGATGATTCAACCCTGTCTGTGAAATTCCAGTGCGCCAGTGGAAATCATAGTAGTCACTGCTAATTTTTTGTGAGGTCCACCCCTTTGAAGTTGACGGTGTATCATTCACTTCACCCTATCGTTTGCTCGCCAGATAAATTGGAGGCCAATCTCAAGTTTCGGACAAACCCAAATCATCTTATGTTGGTGATATATATATATATATACCCAATGTATATATATATATATATCCAATGAAGTACCCATTGCATCCCCATTAAATTCTTGGTCTGATAAACTCACGGTTTTTGGTCGCTTAAATTCCCCATTGTTTGCTCAAGATTTGTCCTAGTTAAGTCACTTTAAGTCCCAGAGTAGAATAGAAAATAGCTTAAAGTTCACATATGTTTTCTTCGCTTGACATATTTTTCTCACCATGTTTCCTATTGAAGTCACAGTTTTCATGGTGAAAAATCCACCGTTTCCACCTCCTTTGCCCCCCCTTAACCCGGTGCCGGACCCCCCGGGGACCTTGCTCTCAATGAGCTCCACCGGAGGCCACCGAACGCTGTCGCTTTCCAGGTCGCAACAGAGGAAGAGCCAGGAGTGGAAATCCGTGTCCTCCTCGCAGAAATGCGGTCATTCTATGGGACAAAAATGGTGATTTAAGCCATGAAAAGTTGTGATTTTCTGGGACTTCCTGATGTTTAACGTGATTAAAATGGTGATTTAAGCATCGAAAATAGGTCTAAACCATGATTTGATGGTGATTTACTGGGACTTAATGATGTTTTATGGTGATTTACTGCAGATTTACTGGTGAATTTGATGGGGATTCCACTGGGAAATTATGGAGATGATATGGGGATTAACCACAAGATTAGCCATAATTATATTGAGATTGTATGGAAATTGTATGGCGATTAAATAGAACTATATGGGGATGATGTGGTGATTTGCTGGTGATTTTTGTGGGGATTTTCATGGGAAACCAAGCAATGTTGAGGACGATGGGGATTTGACCATCAAAAATTGGAAAACCATCAGTCTTATGGGGATGATATGGGGATTTTATGAGGATGATGTAGGAATTACTGAATATGGAGATTAAATGGGGATTAAGCAGAATCATACAGGGATGATGTGGGGATTATGTTGTCTTCAAAGTCAATGGATTGGTTTTCTTGGGAAAATCAACAGCAAACCATGGTTTTGACCCCTCAAAAAAGGGTGCTCCTGGCGTGGGATCTTCTTCGGGATGCATCGCAGGTATCGGAGTAAGCGGCAAGCATGGGAAGCTTGATGTGGTAAACCCAAGAATGCAGTACTCATAGTATTCACGCAATGGGTAAAAATTAAAGTCTCCGGTATCTGGGGGGATTTGGGGGGTATGGTTTCTAGTATTGCCCAAAGTGCAGATTTTGGGGGGACTGGGGATGATTTATATGATTTCTTATTGGGTCTACCAGATTACCAGGGGAAACCAACTGGCCTTCTTCAATCATGGAGGTACAAGCACCCCTTCATACAGCTCCCAAAATGAATATGGCCAGCACTGAACTAGGGATTTTTGATGATTCTTGTGCATTGGTGGTAAAGTGTGCTCACCCACACCGGTCATTTGGGTGCATCCCAATTCCTACTCATTGGGTTTTGGGTCAAG
The DNA here is from genome assembly GCA_003297045.1 of Symbiodinium sp. clade C Y103. Taxonomy (NCBI): domain Eukaryota; class Dinophyceae; order Suessiales; family Symbiodiniaceae; genus Cladocopium; species Cladocopium sp. clade C. The sequence continues at coordinate 25,877 of BGPT01000622.1, read as the reverse complement.
ACGACTGAACCAATGATCCAAACATTGGTCGGTATCAAGTTTCTGTCCATTCTTGGGTCGGTTTTATTTGGAAAATCTACGGGAAACCGAGGGTTTTCCCCTCAATACAGGCGGTTCCTGCAAAGTTCCCCTTCAACCAGGTCCGGGACTCGAACGTGTTGCTAGCTATATGGATCGAACGTGGGCTACCACCAACATTGGACACCCAGGAGGCACAAATGGCCCAAATCAGTAGGGTGCTGGTTCTTAAATTTGCTGGAAAATCCCACGGGAAACTCTGGGAAACTCTGGGATAATTTGATCTGGTTAAATTACGAGAGGGTATCTTCAGTGCATCTTCTAGCATTTGTGTTGACCCCAAGATAGACAAGTTGGAAAGCTGAAAATCACAAGGTGAATGGATCATCTTTGAAATCCTGAGAAAACGTGTCTGAATCTTTTTGGCGACCCTTCCTTTTTCAACCTCACAGATCTGAGTGCGGAATCCTTATCCAGTATCCCAATTCAATGCACAGGCTGGGAGCAAACCACCAGAGGTTCAAACTCATCGAGCCGGTTGAGCGCTGGAACAAGCTCCTGAATGCTGCTGCGCACATCCATCAAGATTCCTCGGACATGGGCCACGGTCCATGTGTCCATGTGGTACCCCTTCTGTCAAACATGGCCGGGAAATCCCATGGAAAATCAACCCTTGGATTTCAGGCGATTCGAACTTTGGAGTCGCTTGGGATCCAAACCTCCGAAGCACCGCTACGTGACGTAGACGGTCATTACAATGGAAATCCAGATGATGCAGAGGTAAAGAATAACAGTTCGCTATGGAAAATCACCATTCTTGGTAAATCATTGAAGCAAGCGGGCCATTTGCCACAATTAGCTATGTTCAGTTCTCCCTTCAGTAATATGTATACGTGACATTATACGTGTATATATCTTTACATATACATATCCATTATATCACCCAGACTGGAGCCACAAATCCACCCCCATCTCTTCAATTCTCTAGCCCGAAAAGCTCCGACGCGGCAAACGAATCCTTGCAACATGAGACAAACCACCAACATCGGATGACTCTGGTAAATTGATGTAAATTCTGATGTTTGGATATAATTTGATTGTAAAAACATCCTACCAAAGATTGGCAAATCCGATAAACCTCCCAAAGATCCAGATCAAATTCTGTGTATGGCTCCCCTCAACTAACGGTTTGACCCTTATTATGATCCAAAGAAATTGACAAAAGTTGTTATGTGTATACAACACATTTGGGAGATTCGGCCATTGGAAATACTGGGGATGTTTCACACCTCTAGTCTTTAGAATAATCACGCCACCAACCAGCACCAAGCTTCGTCCCAAGTGGTTCTGCCCGCGACCCTTCGTGGCACCCCAGAAGGTGTCACTGTCGTTTTCCCACCTCAGACAGTGGGGGACCCGACTCACCCAATTCCCAACCCATCATTGGGGAGGAGAATTCGATGTGGAAAACTGGAAAACCCACCATTTCTGGATCATTTTCCAAGGGAAACCATGGCTTTTCCACATCTATGTTAGTTTAGCCCTGACTAGGCCCCTAAGAAAATGGGAAAATGACCCAACTTGCGCATATGCAGCTGTGGCACACGAGATCGCGGTCCCCGGTCTCTTTGAGTTTCTTCCTGTATTCCTGGAGTCGGCGGTTGAGCTCGGAAGTTGGGTAGCCCACTTACCACTGCGCTTATCACCTGCGTAGCCTGCTGTTTTTGGGTGAACCAAGTGGATTTGGCTCAAGAATTGAATACCAATGGACCAACAGACCTGATCATTGTAGAGGACTCGATTTACATCCACTTATCGATGATGTCTCTCTGAAAAAATTGGGGTTCCATTGCCATGGCTGACAGGTTTGATCACTTGAGGGTACCTCCACTTAAGCTCCACAAATGCTTTGTCCAATCCGGCTGAAATGAAACAAATAAACAGCCTTCAATGAGCCCTTTTAGAGGATAATTTCACCAACTTCGCATCATTATTGCTTAGGTCCAGCCAAAATTCCGGTCGCAAGATCGCCCAGATTCAATCAGCTATGACTGGTTACCTGCTTTGGTCTGAAAATATGGCACCCAAGAATACTCCACGAGTTCATCGTTTTTCCCAACATCAAAAGGCGCCATTTCGGGTGAGCCAAACGACCGGCCCCACCTCTGATCTCTGGAACTTGTCACGTTGGATTCGTTCCATCGCCTGCGGCGAAAGGAAAAGGTTGCCATGCAGCAAGCAAGGTGAGGTCCCCAAACGAAACCATAGGAAAAGTCAATTTAACCAACAAAAAAGGTCAAAAATAAGGATTTAATAGGATTTATAGCTGGCTTATGATGGCTAAGCCAAGCTGACGCACATAACTTGGTTAACTAGGGTTTATGGGGAATATACCTATAGAGTTGATAAAGCAACTTATAACGAGGGGACCTCACGTTGTATGTTTGCATCGATTTACTACATGGATGAATTCTGCATGAACAATCTCATACATACTTAATCATATACACATCGATAGATGTCCTTGATGTGTTGGGCTTCCTTTCCACAATGATAATCTCTGGCGTGCACAAACGCAGATAGTTCCGGATCATAGATCCATATAGATCCAAAGCCTATGGCGTGAAATCTCATGGCTAAAACCGCCATGTTTCTCTGGAATGGCCATAAATTGTGGTACCCTCTGGTAAACTAAGATAACTATAGAAAATCACCATTTTCATAAGTATATCATCTCAATCAATGAAACCAAATGGGCCATGTTCAATAGCTATGTTGAATTACCGAAGGGTATACCCCATCTTTGGACAAACCCATATGGAAGACCACGACTGGTAGAGCCACAAATTCTCGTTGGCAATACAAAGTCACCATCCAGAATGGTTCTACATTGACCAATCATTGAGATAGGCAATCCATTGGTAGATATATGATATACCATATACCGCACGTGTGTAGCCACACTAGAGATATATATATATATATCTCTATAGAATTATGTGTATTTATATATATATATGTGCATACACCATCAAACAATCAATTCGTTGTCAACCTTACATACTTTCAAAAAGGACGAGTTGTGTTCCCATGAGTGGTAGCTAGTCATAGTTTGCCCAAATTGTTCCATTCATGGGGAATTCTTGCCATACCCAGTCTCAGGGCTCCACCCCATACCCTCAGGCATTTGGGTCGCAACGGAGAATCCACGCACTGTTCATGGAGCTGTGAAGAATGGGAAAATCATCTAGAGATTGGGTTTTCCGGGTTTTCCGCGGAAAACAAAAATATGACATGACTTAAGGATACTTAAGGTATCTTGAGGTCATAACGCGATGAACCTGATTTTTGCCTAAAAATGGATTGCAGCAACCCTGCCAAATCAAAACACAGCACCTTGAGGCGAGTCTGACTCCAATCCTTTGCTTCGGTTTCACCTGCAGTGGGCCACCGGGGCGGCCCCGAAACGGGTATGGGCCAGAGGCCTGTCTTCATTTGGTGGTGAAAACCCATGGGAATCCATCGGTACTGGCATCCAAAGTTGGGGATATACCTGTTAGATCCTGTTACCCTCTGGTAAACTAACATAGCTATTGAAAATGGCCATTTATAGTGGATTTTTCCATTAAAAATTGTGATTTTCCATAGTTATGTTAGTTTACCAGAGGTTAGATGGTTGGGAAACTCAATTCGTAGCTCAGCTCATCGCTACCTCCACCCCTGGATAGGAACTATGGATATTCATCCACCCCGAAGGAACCGAAATGATTTTGACATGTGTTGACTCATAGCCAATTTCTTTGCGGATTAAACCCATCATGGGGATATAATGAGATACAATCGATGTATGACCAACAATCTGCAGAAGCATGGTTCCTCCAAAAATTATCGGATACCGGGACGCCCCAATTCACGGCAACCCTTTAAATGAAAACATAATTTTCTAAACAATGGGATTTGGAGATTTTAGCAACATTCCCAGATCAACCCAGATCATGATTCAAGGTCCCAAATATGTGATCAAATGATCTGCACCGGAGGTTCTGGAATCTATCCAGAATATCCCCATGAGAATATTGCCATCATATTACATGACATTCACATGATATCCCCATCATATCACCATTTATCCGGATGAAATATGGTAATTCACCTACCTCAATCACCAAGACCATTGAGGGATTATTTTCGTACTGACCATCATTCCAGTGACATCACAGTGAGGTCATTATAATTCATCCGGATTATGGTTTCTGGGTGTATATATATAATATATATATATATAATATATATAATATATATATATATATTATAACTATATAATGTCAACCCCGGATAAATTAGTACCATAGTTTATGAATTAGGGGGTGATCCCCAAATAGTCATTTCATCTACTACTTCAATGGTACCCCCCAATTAAACAGCCGTTTGGGGTTTATTCATCCAGGGTATAACTATATACTGAGATGGGTAGTTACATTCCCCATGATATTCCCCACAAGGTGGTACCCCCCAATTGCAAGTTGGTTTACCATAGCAGTCATAACAACCATAGATATATCTACCACAAACCCAAAGGTTGGTGGAGTTTTGTTTACTAACTTAGCTAACTAATTTGATTAGCTTTCATGGGTAATTTTAGATATTCCCATTGTATTCCCATGATTTCCTCATTCCACCATTTCTGTTGGTGAACTCCCCGTTCAACCCATGAAGAAACTCCCCAACTCAGCGCCTTCGACCGCCTTCACGGCGACGCTCAGATCATCGTTGCCGGGCGCCTTTTTTGGCCACCAAACGAAACCATCAAATACCCTCCCAGTAATCAAACATGGCCATGGAAAATCACCTACAAATAGAGGTGTTAATTGGATTTTCCATGGCCATGTTTGATTACCGGAGGGTACCTATTTTTGATGGCGAAATGGGAACCTGGTTCCCCAAGCATGACATGTCACCAGGACTGTTTTCCATCACCAGAAACCCGACCTGCAGCAAATCTGTGGCATCCGGAAATTGCGCCGCCAGCAGGGCGTGCTTGGCGGAGTAGTGCAGCACGCCATTGAAGAGGACCGGGCAAGGGATCTCCAGGGATAGAAACCTCAGACAAACATCGCCGACGTGGGAAAAATCCATGGGCTTTAGGGGAAAACTTTGATCGGAAACCCCATATTTCATGGGAGTATCCATCGTTTCCTGTAGATTTGTCCTTAAACCAATCCAATAATGTGGGAAAAAGTCATCCCAAGTAATATGATTAATATGTGGTTCTATATGGTTGTATATGAGAAATTTCCCCGAATACTGGGTTCTGGATAATGGAAAAATCGGTGAAAGCTATATTACAGGAAAATCACCCCAAAGAATCTGATCATCGCAAGTCACATAGGTTACATTTAAGGGTATAAGGTTATCATCCGCTAAAATCTCAATGGCAGGATCATGGGGGGATGAGGTATATATGAGATATGGGATGCATCTACAGGTCATAGATCCAAAACCTCGCCATTTCAGGAAGGAAAGCTTCCTCTTTCCTCCATCGTCAAGGTTGTGGACGATACGTGTCATCTCTAAAGAATCAATATTTGGTTATGGGTCAAAACCCTGGTACCCAAACGGTACCCCGAAATAGCTTGTTGATGGATGGTTAGTCTCCCAAATATTGTAATGTCATAGGTTTTGACCCGTCCCCATATTTCTGGGGACTCTTAAATCTCGGACCACATGTCAGGTAATTCGGGATACCGCAAACAAAAATCAAGAGAGTCATAAACAAGAATTAACCTGGTCTTCTACTCATGACAATGGGAACTACTGCTTGTCAAGCCGCAGGGTTTGCTCGAACTATGCCACCAACGATCTATCAACAGAGGTTTTGGGCATGTTTTCACTTTGCAGACTGTCACGACCCATCCTTCCAAGGCGAATCTTACACTGCATTTCTTATTGCGGTGCTGTTCCCCGAATTATGACACTCCATTGAAGTATTTCACTACCCTTCACCAGCCAGTTTACCCTCTGGTAAACTAACATAACTATGGGAATCACAATTTTTTATGGGAAAATCCACTATAAATGGCCATTTTCAATAGCTACGTTTAATTGCCAGAGGGTACCTGTAGTTTCATGACAAAACTCATCTTTCGATGGGTGACTCCAGATTTCGCGTCCGATCTCTCCGAGACACTGGTAGATCCCCTCGAAGGCATCGATGCGGGTGAATTTCTTTTTCGCTTCCTGGCGTGATGGGCCTTACAATCTATAATCCCATAGAGGATTCGCAAGGACATGTTTGAGTCATTGACAAGATCACCTATGATTGCTATATAGTGGCTATAACAACTATATGGCTATATACGGCCATATAATGAAATCCTGGGAATTGGAATGATTCTGATACACCCTGCGAACCAATGGAGGTCTATTCCAAACTGATGGATTCATGTACTTGGAGGAGTCCTGGGCAATTTCGCCTTATGGATTGGTCCGAAAATGTGGTACCCACAAATAAAGTGGCGTATCATTGGGGACGAAGATTAAGGTGTTCCTCATGGAATACCCCTTATCATCATAGGTTTGCCCATTAAACCTGACCAATGACTTTGATGATGTTGGGTGGTCAAGTCAGCATCAAAACTGTGGATCAAATCCACACTTCTCAATTCCCCAATGTGTTCGTAAAAGAAGAAAACAAAAGTCATTGTTGAGTCAATTCCCGTTTTGCTTAGCAATAGTCACATGTTTGAGGACCAAAATCCAAGATATCCCATATCCACATGTTGTTTCGTCACATCCACGATTTTTCCAGGGCAAATCCACATCTTCTAAGGATCAAAGTCCCCAAATTTCGATGGTCGACACCTCCGCAATGCGCGTCTCAGCAGCTTTGGCACCCTGAAGTGCTGCCTGGCGATCGTTGGTTCGTTGGGCCTGTTGAAGCTGCCTTTTCAGTGTTTATGGGGATATTTCATGATATTTCATGGGTATCTCATGATTAAACGGTGTGTTTAATATGGTTTGAAATGGTTTACCGTTTAATGGTTGGATAGGGATAATGTTGGAATAGTAATGGGAGAAGCATAGGATATGAATGGGGATATGTTCTGGTAATCAAACATGGCAATCAAAAATCCTGCACGTTTTCCATGATTTTCCCACTAAGACCTCCATTGATAGGGGATTTCCACTTGCCAGGTTTGATTGCCGGAGGGTAGTTCATGGGATATGTCACGGGATATACAACCAACTTAGGGTACCCAATTTTGAGACAGGTTCTTGCTGGTTCCAAGCTCCCCTGCCAAGTTGGTTGAACTTCTAGTGGTTCTCCAAACAAATAACCATCATCCCCCCCAAGAAAAACTAAAAGTCTAAGGGAATGGCTGGGGAACCGTCATGTGACGGCAATATGTCATGATAAAGCAGTGGATTTAATTTTGTATAAACCATCCCAACATGGGAAGATAGGTGAAATGTTGATTGACCATTGGGTTTTCAGAATCGGATTTTGAACCTCTTCGGTCTCTTTGGGGGTGGAAACTGGAAACCCTCAAAAACACAAAAACTCGGACTGGTGGAAGATTCACTTACCCACATCTGCGGAGTTTGAGTCAACCTCTCTCCACCTCACGGCTATGTGCCTGGATTTCAGTAGCTATGTTGCTGGATGCTACTGGCAATTCAACAGATCCAATCCCTGATCATCAAACAGCTACACCGACTCCTGAATTTCAGGGCCTCCTTCGCGAGGTTCTTCTTCTTCTCTGTCATGGCTGATTTTTGGGAGGGAAAAAGTCAGATTCAGCGGAAACAGGCTGAAGTGAAGGGTTTCTGGCTATTATAGAATTATTAATGTTTGCTGAAGTAACTCGGACGCTAAAACACCTTCCGTTTAGACCGCTGGATCCTTGGAGAGTGAGGACAGTTGCTTGGAGCCTCGACCTTGGACTGACCCTTGGAAAGTGGACGGCTTTTCAGCTGGTAGCTTCGCTAAAAAAAAGTAGCTTCGTGGTTTCTAGATGTTTCATCAAGTGTCTACAGTGTCTACCACCCTGGCACAATGCATAGCGAACTTGAATCCTCAGAATTTGTCCTCGTTTGATCTATTTTTCTTTACATAGAGTAGGACATGGCCACATTCGTTATGTGGATTGGGTCACTCGCTGCTCTCCGGCTGGGTCATATCCTGAATTCTTTTCATGTANTTTTTCTTTACATAGAGTAGGACATGGCCACATTCGTTATGTGGATTGGGTCACTCGCTGCTCTCCGGCTGGGTCATATCCTGAATTCTTTTCATGTATCGCTCTTGAACCAGAAAGGCTGCAACCACTCAGCTCTTGAAGCATTTAAGGGTGTTGTCTGATTCACCGGCCCTCCGATCAAGGTTTGATCTGCGGAAGCCTTCCATCTTATTTGTGGGATTGAAATGCCAAAAAAGAAAAGACACTTCCAAATCTTACAAACTTCAAACCCCGGTGAATCCCAGTGACCTCTATTTGGGACGGTGAACCCCCTGTTTGATGGGTCAATACACCAAGAAAATGGAAGCATCATTTGAGTTTCACGAAGACAAGGAATGACGGATTTGACGAAGTGATAGTCCACAACCAAACCTAGAGTAAACTGAGCTCTTTGGCAATCGCAGGGAATTCTTGCAGTTTTGTTTGTCCCAAATAGTGCAGGATTGATTCCAGTCACCGCAGGAAGTCACAGCTTTTTTGTTGCGAAACACTCTGCCCGACAGCAGGTCTCGCTTAAGTCAGTCAGAGAAGGCTGCAAACACACAACCCCCTTGGACTGCTGGTTCTGCAAGAACTGCATCACTTCACATAAAATGAGTGAAACCCTGAAATGTTATTTGAACTTTGATTTCAAATTTTCACTCATGGGTTGTGTATGAAATGTCTGCAATGGTCATATTCAATCGGACTTATTCGCCCTCCATTCTTCGGTCCGCCAAGATTTCAAGGGTGTTTTTGGGGCGATAGTATCGAGTCAGCAAGGAAGGGGGGGATGACCATCCCCAAGCTGATAGGAAAATAAGCCATGCAACTTGACCATGTGCGTCTTCACCATCACCAGTGACTTGGCCAATGCCCGGACCGATTGCGGAGGTTTCACCATGAGGTTCCCTTGCTGAGGTCCCTGTAAGGGTGTCATGATCAAACCTGGGTCAGTGACCATGAAAAATCCAGCGTGGATTGCGTTTCATGAATCCCGAACCCGAATTAACATCGTTGATGTAACACTTGTTGTGAGGTCAATTGACGTGGCCATGTGTCTTTCAGTTCCTGCAGAATCCCCAGCAAACACGTTAGCTCATCGTCTCGCTGTCATCCGGCACAGCATGACCCTGCTGGCCATGCTGGATCCCCCCCAGCCCTGGGGTTCTCTCGTTGCTGTCCACCCCGGATTTTGTTTCACACCCTGGGCTGTTGATCATTGGAGGGGGTGCCATATCAACAACAAATCATCACTATTTCCCGGAACTCCTCAATTACTACCCTCCAGTAAACTAACATAGCTATGGAAAATCACCATTTTTAATGGGAAAATCCACTATTTCTATGGCCATTTTCAATAGCTATGTTAGTTTACCAGAGGGTAAACCAGTGTTTGCGAATCCGAGAATGACTGTCATGAACGTGGTTGCCCTCTTGGAATGTCTCGCTGTCTATCCCTTGATGATGGATTCATAGCCAATCAAGCCCTGGGTGGCTCGTATGATGCATGTCTTAACTCCACTTGGGGCACGGAAAGTTCAGATGTGCTGTAGTCAAAATACTTTAAATGGAGTATGATTATCCAGTCATCCAACCACTACGGGCCCAACATATTGGGCCCCATAGACCACCGATAAATGGGAGAGACCCATCCCTCAAGAGAGCTTTAGAATTCAGCGTGACCATGACCATGGAGTGTCGGAGAGACCCCCAAATTTTCATGGTCTATCATCATCTTCCCTATTTTTTTACATAACAACTGTTGAGTATCTCCCATTCTCAGACACATCTATATGATGCCTGAGGACCATCGTGTACCTGGAGGATCGTGGATCGCAAGTGATTAATAAGCCTAGTGATCCTAAGGTCCCGATTCCTGGGGCTATCCCATGTGTAAATAAGTTACAACTATGATTCCGAACCAGTTCCTAAGTGGATGCAACGCTCCACTCAGTTCCGCTCGGAGACCCCCGGGGCTGAGGGGCGGGGTTCACCGAAAGAAGTTGAAGGACCTGAGGGAAGCACTGGGGCACCACGAGAGAATCATCCAATGCAGCACTGTTGGAGTTTCCCGAGTCGGTTCTGAGTGAGTTTCATCAAAGATGGCTAGCTGGAAAATCCCCGAACTCAATGGAGGATTTCATGGGAAAACAGTGGTTTTAAATGGTTTTACATGTGGTTTAAATAGGGACCAGATTGGGAGAATGGGATGATACGATATTTGTAATCAACCATGGCTGGAAAACCCCCTAGAAATGGAGCATTTAGCCGGAAAACGGGAGGATAGCTCCAAACAAGGTCGGACCGACGATGTCCAAAAAGAATGTGAAGTTGTTAATGTGGTCAACCCAATACCATAAACCATCCCTAACATCACCAAAACAAATGTGGGAATTGGTTGTTTGTTACCAATACTGATATATCGTAATTATTATAGTTTTCATTGCTGAGAAATAGTCAACCATTTTGGGTGGTTTCTGGCATTGGTTTGCCCACATCACAACGCTTTTTCAAGTCGTTCAGATATGGCCCGCCTGGCATGTCGCATCAACTCCCTGGAATCAAAGACCTGGCCCATGGCGCAGTGAGGATCGAAATGAAACATCTAGAAAATGGGAAGTTCTTCATATGGTCAATCCCATTTTTTGACCATTCTTAGCTAGTTATTGATGGTTATAAAGCAAGTTAGCCAACCAAGTATACAATATATGTATATATATATATTATATATATATATATGACCCGACGGGTCAAAACCCTGATACCCTGCTGTCACTGCAAGTTCCACTTGTTATGGTGATCCAAGTGATTGCTGAGAAGGCATCCAAAAAATCCATCTAAATCCACCAGTTCCACGAATCGTGTAGGGTTGTGCTCGAAATAGCTGGGATTTATGGATGTTCGTCCCCACAAAGTAATAGTTTTTGATCCATCCTCGTATTTAGCCCGTCAAAAGCTACTAAAAAACAGCAGGAGCACCTTCGTACCCTATTGCACTCGTCCAATTGGTGGTTTCAACCCATCTGAAAAATATGCTCGTCATTGGGGATCATAATCCCATTCCTCCTGCTTGAACATTCAAACAATGTTTGAAAGCACCAACCAGGTTTAGTATCGAATCGGTTCTAGGGCCCTATATGGAGCATACAGGGAGATTGCTGGGGGAATGTGATTAATCTCTTCTTTCAACTCCGGGGATACACCACAACACCAAAGGCCCGAATAGGAAGGAATTACCAAATACCCACAGAAAGATTCAAGCACAGCGACATCCCTCCACAGCGCAACATCCTGTGATCACCTCGCTCTTTGACATTGGTGTCCCCACAACACGATCTTTCTCTGCAAAAAAAATCAGGTCGGTTTGGTATACCATCCACCATCCTTTATCTATTGAATCTATTGGTTTTGAGACATTGTCGGGCTATGCCTCACTTTCCAACACCCAGGGTGGTGAAATACGGTGGTCAGGTTCAGCCATGGAATCCCCTTCGACCACGAAATAGCTGGAATTTAGAGGGCTTCATCTCCCAAAAATACTGATTTAATGGAATTTTCTGGGATATATAACCAATCATACATGGAAATTAGCAGTTACCCTCAAGCAATCAAACATGGTTTGCTGGAAAATCCCCTATCTAGCTCTATGATGTTCCCAGCTACAAACCTCCACTTACAACAAATTTCCCAGCTAGCCATGTTTGATGACACCGAAGGATAAATCCATCAATGTCCCTGTCATCATTCCATCATTCTCCCTATTCAACCACATCAAATCACATCAATAGGGGACACTCATGGGACAATCAAAACGCATCCCTTCGGATCTAGGCCAGCTATAAAATCAAAGCCACCCAATCAACATCTGCATTTTGTCTAGATCTGCATCTTGATCCCATCGGCGTCATCCAGTCAGCCTTGGGATCCGCATGGTTCACGCAGAAAATCACTGGATCCATCAGCAGCGGTTTCTGCTGCAGCAGCGGTTCCCAGATCTCGGCCTTCGGACAGGCTTGGACCCGGTGGTGCCAAGGCATCACCAATTGGACTAGTTGAGGATCTTGCCATAGGATAGACATAACCCAGTGGTTGAAGTAGATGACTTTTGTTTATGAATGTTGAACCATTTTTGAACTACATTGAACTAATTCTGTTGGCCCCCAGGTCTGTTTATGGTTTCATAGTCGACCCCATCTATAGGATACGATGTCCGTATCTACCATACACCATTGAATTCGCCCAAATAAATCCACTGTTCGCCAAGTTGGTTTAGTTCACTGGCTTAGCTAGGATTTATGGTGGAGATCTTACTCTAGTTAGATGGGTTCATGAACTCACTTGGCAATCGCTTGGGGGCCCCCATCGGAGGATCTTGGGACTGGGGGGTTAAGTGGGTATCAAATCCACTAAGAATAGGATAAGGGACAACATCTACTTCAAAAAAAGGATGATGGCACCCCATCATTTGTTTGGATGGGAACATCTATAGGAAACCGTTGTTTGGTTTTTCCATGAAATCTCTGCTTGTTTTTTTTAAACATAGCTGGAGGGATGCCCGAACAAGCCCACCACCAATCGTATCCACCAGAGGTGATCCCATCATGGATCAATTCCATCGGTGCTTGTTGATGTACCATCTGGTTGTTTAACATAGCCATGGAAAATCCCCTATAAATGGAGGTTTTAAGTGGGAAAATCATCCAAAATTAGCCAGCTATTCCATGGCTATGTCAAAATAACCAGAGGGTATTAGTGATATCCCATTTGTCATGGTGAAATCCCCCTGCTTCAACCACTGTAACGTTACAGCCACGGCACGGTTAGGCCAACCCCTTCTGTCACAAACCCCGTCACTTTTCAACTCGCCGCCTTGGTGTAAAAGTTACTCCACAGCACAGAGACTTTGTCGAAGTTGGACCTGGGATCTTAGGGCTGGGTATTTTCAAGGACCCACCCTCAAGGAGCAGGCCTCCCTAGCTGGAAAAGCGCATTTGGCTTCATGGATGTCTATAATGGATATATCAACCCGGTTGGATGCGAAAAAGGATTTCTTCCAACTTACATGGGGCTTGCTTGGAGGGTCATCGGACTGATTCGTGTCCTTGGACTTAAGACGTGCAGCAAGGGGCCCTCCAGTGAGTTCTGTTGGTTGGTGACCCCATCAAACTATATATCAAGATGTATGTGATGCACATATAAATAATATATATATATATATATACAGATACATATTATACTATATACTGAGTATAAAAACATGTGTATATATATATATACTTATATATCATAGTTGATGTATTATACTGTATGTATGTACTATCTATATGTACACTACATATATTACGATTTTCAGGGCCCGACGCATCGTAATCATCTGCTGTTTTCCACCTGACAATCCTAGTCTCCTGGTGTGGCGATTGCTGCAGCCCATCTTGAACATAAAGCCCCTTAAAAATCAGTTGGCATATCTGAGTACATAATCCTATTACAGTATATCCAAATTTGAGTGATATCACGATATCATATGATATCTGCATGAATGTCAACTTCACCAACCTAAAAAGTTCCGCCAGGGATTAAGAAACCCAATCCAACTTCATCAACCTGTGACGGCGCATCCTGAGGTCGCCACATCATTTATCTAGAAACTGATGGGTTGATAGTTGATCGGGATCTACTAGTTAATGAAGTTCATGGATCATGACAATCCATCATGAATGATGCTAAGCAACATGATCCCCAATGATTTTTTGGATAGTAAACATGTCTATATTCATTGATGATCATTGGAAAAATACAATATTGAATAATCCCGAATATCTCGGAGAGTAAACATTTCTATACTCATTGATCATGTTCAAAACTGTATGTTGGATGGTATAACCCCCAAGCGCTCATCAACCAGCAGGCTTGCCCCAGGCATCCCAACAGCAACGCCATCACCCTGGCGATAGCTTGTTGCCTCAGCTGGGCTTTGACTACATCTAACATTCCAAATTGGTGCAAGAATCTTTAAGAATCCTTCCCTTATTCTGAGAATCTGTTTTCCTGAGAATTATGAAGTGCCCAAAAGTATCGGTATAGATATAGATGTTCATTGTGCTCGGTGTGCTTCCACGCATCGAGGTATACAACTACCCGTGTAAAATTACATCCCCCGTATAATTCAATCAAGAATTATGTAACCCATGATACATACCTAATCATAAGTTTCCCATGGTTTTTGGGTATCCATCCATATATCCAGGGCAAGGATTACATGATCCTGGATCTAGATACCCTAGGACAAACATATAAAAAGATGTGGAAAACCCATGGTCTCCCATTCGGAAAATGATCTACGCATGGTAAGTTTTTCACATTGAAGCAGGGTATAAACCCGAAGATCAAGTTACAATAACCAATAACAACCTGGATCGTGGGCTTTTCCAAGGATTTTAAGGCGGACATCCCCGCTTTTTGAGATCTTAGAGCATCATCCTAACTGCGTTGTTTGTTTCATCATAATTACCCATATCTATATAGAAAAACAACTCATGTATGATATTACTTATCCATGACTATGGCCAAATGTCCCCAAACACAACTGTATCCAAATATGATATCGGATTGTTAAATCCCAATCATATGATTCCAAATATGATTATTGTTACTATCATATGGGAATAGCTCAAACCCCTCCTACCATCACAATAGCTTGCTTCGCCGTAGATCCCAAGCGGCTGATCCACAGGCTTGGATTGACCCGAATGGATGGCGATCCTGGGAGACTAAGGGGGGGGGATAGTGGTGGTAATACTGATTGATGATACTAAAATGGTGTGTTGAATATTGTTTTATATAGAGGTTTCCTACAATAGGGGTACCCCTAAATCATCTATTTTAAAGGGATTTTCCATTATAAACCATCCATTTTTGGGTACCCCTATTTTAGGAAACCCCCATATGGTTTCAAAGAAATATTTTTGGAATAATCATGGGAGAATCATAGGATATGAATGGGGATACCCTCCGGTAATCAAACATGGCAATGCAAAATCTCCTGTTTGTAGATGATTTTCGCAGCTAGAAACCTCCACTTACAGGGGAGTTTCCAGCCACGTTTGATGACACCGGAGGGTGTATCCATTAGTGTCCCACTATTGGCCCTATCGAGCAAAACTGAAAACACCATTCACTCATGATTATCACCAACTAAACCATGTAAAACTCCAAAAAAAAACTATGGATTCTCCTATTATCATCCCACTATCATCCCATTAATAACCACATTTTAGAGACAACAGCCAGGCGGAGCCGGTACTTTCTCGGACCATCGGACCATCTCACCGCCATAACCCTGATTCTTTCAGAGGGAGTACGAAGGGTGATGCCCAGTGAAGTGCAACTCATATGGAAGTTGTCTCAAAATGGTGACTAGGCCTTATGGTGATTGTAAGAACACTTCATGGTTTGATAACCAGACTTACAATAGTTGCTTGAAAAAAGAACAGGAATATCAAATATCTAGTTCGTAAATCATAGAATTCACCTAGGCAAATAAACCAACTTAGCTATCGTTTGGGGGCCCCACCTTGTGTGTACTCTATTTTCATTTGGGACACATAACAGTGGGCATATCTGACGAATAAAGCTTGGGGTCTCCTATCACTGTATGACCAACCACAAACCGAATGCCCGAATACTCAATAGGTTCTCAAATTCACCCTGGTACACAAATGACCACCTCATTCTATTGAGAAGTGCATGTCTGGGGCGCCATCAACTGATTTCAGGTGCAATTTCTACTTGCAGACCCATGTTGGAATCCGCAATGCATGTTGGGATTTGCCCTCAAATCATCCATTTAGTGGGATTGCCTATCATCATTCAACTACCCCAAACCGCAGCATCTACAATCACACACAGCTGCTGACAGATATATATTACTTGCTCTAAACAGTTCCCACTTTACTAAGTATATTAACAGATATTAACAGTATATTCAGCATCCCTGGTTCCAGCTGCCAAGCTAGATCCATGGCCATTCACAGCCACACGGTTCTTTTTCAGCTTCGGTGGCAGAGGGCACTCCAAGCTGTTTTCGGATCCTCGCAAGAAATGGGGATATGATGGAAGACTGAACCAACGTCTTATGGGGATATGATTCTGATATGATGGTGAGATACTCGAAAACAAGCAACAATCAATTTATCAACTATGTTTTTTGGTTTTGGTTGAATCTGAACCACTAACCACAACACGGCGAATCTTCACCCTTTATTAGGGTGGAATCTCACCTGTGCCGGCCAAAATGTCTCACTTGCGCCGGTGAACATGGGTTTTGACCATCAAGACACAACCTTTTAGGGTTTGACTTGGGGACAAGGGGATATAGGATCTGGGGTGGGGTTAAGGGGCACGGGGTTTAGGATTTGCCTTGGGGAGGCCCTTGCTACTCCACTGCCACTCTCTCCACCCTTGACTCTCCCATCTCTACTCTCCAACTCTCATTCCACGCAAAGTACCGCGGCCCCATGCAAGACGCAAGTTTCACGGCAAAAGCCATCCAAAAAGGAATGTGCATTCCCCAATCCGGACCCAGTCGCGCAACACACGCTACCCACCCGCAAACCCCTTGAGTCAAAACAGGAACCCTTCATTATGCATTCGAGAAAACTATCAAAACACTGCGCGCCTTGGACTGACGGACCAATGGCGTTGGGAAGGCTCCGACTTCACGACTGCGTTCCGCACCTGGGTTTTTGTGTTTGCCGGGCGCAGCGCAAAAGTTTCCAGCTGAGTTTAAACTTCACCCTGCAACGCGCAAAGGCAATGTGGTCGATAACTGCTGATTTCCAACTAGTCACAACAGGGGCCTGGTCATTGACACTAAACGATCAGACCTTCCAAACCTACTATGCAAACAGAACATGATTGCTGGGGAGGGCGACCAGACAGGCTCCGTTTCTTTTTTTTCCCCGCTCTAACACCACATGGGCTGACCCTGCCCAATTGTTGGAGCCTTCATTCTGACTCCGTCCGCGGTCTGAGGCACATGGAGAAATCAACAGGCAACAAACAAGAAAATTCAAAAGATCTAAGGACAAACTAGTTGTTGTGACAAAATATCTTTTCGGTTGAGTTCGCTTCTCGCTTTGCTTAAACCAGACCAGTTCATCCAAATCAGTCCAATGTCTGTTGCTGAATACTGCGTGACCTCGCACTAGACAATCCATTACGTATAGTATGTCATGTTCTAGAACTTACAACTGAAGTTATAACATGGGGGCCTCTCTTTGCAGGGCCAACGAATCCAACAAATCCAACCAGTAAACAGCACATGCAGAAAAAGGGGTGGAACTGAGAGCGGCACCAGGCGTTGCTGCCCATCCTCTCGCTGGGCGGAGCCGAAATCGCCAATCTTCAGCCTGGGATGTCACATGGACCAACTCTAAGATTCTAAGATGAGACGCCGAAAGCACAAGTGACATCTGCCTCCCATTGCTGGTGAGCAGGAGGTTGGCTGGCTGATGTCAAGATGAATGATGTTCATCCTGAGCGGCCCAAACATGTACGCCCCTCACGTGCCAAAAGTTGAGGTCAAGGCCTGTGGATGTGAACCAGGCCTGCCGCCAAGTGCCCAGCCTGAGCCACAGTTTGGTGCTTCGGTTCGCGGGCGTCACCAAGCAAAAGCCCCTCCAGCAATTTGAAATAGCGGCAGGCTCTGGGAAGATTTTGCCCATCAAATCTCCTGGTCAATGGGAAGAAAGCAAAGATCATCAAAGATCCATGTTGCAAATGTTATGCAACTGCCAAGCACCGCAAGTGAGTCGCAGTGGTCCTGTCGGTGCACTGTGCCGCTACGGATGTTCCCGCTCCTCCTCCGCAGAGCTCCAAGACCAAGAAGAGTCTGGTCTTCGACTCCGCCACGCTGTGGAAGCTGGACAACTTCCTGGGCAACAGGCAGAAACACTGGTCACCAGCAAGGCATGAACAATCTTGGCAGTCCTCTTTGCCGCGCAAGTCTTGAAGCACTTTGGCTTCTTGCGCATGGTCCAGCCTTATGGGTCAGCTGGCGGCACAGTGGTTTGGTGTATCTCAGTGTAGTGTTGTCTTTGCTGTATCAGAATGGCACTCTGCTCCCCGAGGGCTGAGTAGGAAGCCGTGGAAGCTGTTGCACCTGTTGTGCAGGGTCGCATTGCAGCCGTTCGTGTTCTGTACATTAAACCAACATACATACTGAAAACTAACCATCGGAGGTAACAAACAATGAAATCCTCGTACCTGGAGTACAGCACAAATCCAACATTAGGGTGGAAACTTGCAATATATCGCATGCTCATTTTTCTGGGATGCAAGCTGCTGCGAGATCTGGACTTGATTGCAAGAAATATTCACTTCCTGTTGGTTTCAAACGAAACAGAAGCCAAAAGGTATCCCCTAATGCTCTTTTCCTTGCAGAACGTTGATCCCAAATCCCGGTTGGCAACGTCCAGTGAAATTCACCATGGATGTTGTGCTTGCTAAAATTAATTACACGGGCCGCCTTCAAGGTGTCATTTTGTGCATGATGAAAAACTTGGGAGAACAAGGTTCCAAGAAAGCTGACCCGAGTCAATATCATGGGTTGGCATCGCTGCCACCCATGGAATTCTGACACCTGCTGCGGAGATGGCCTTTCATGTGAAGGTTTGCTGCCACTGCGTCTGACACTTACTTCAACCTACGAGGCGAAATGGTGCAGTTTTCCTGCCTGGCCCAGGTACAGCTAAAGCTGTTGCGCGCTTTCGGCAGAAACCATCCAAGCCCAAACCGCAGCAATGCGAAACACACGTCACCATGACTTGTAAAAGGCTCGGCTGAAGGACAAAAACGGCAATCGTTCCATTGGAGGCCCAATGCAACGATTGCATATTTTGGCCCATGCGGCAATCACAAACACAACAAAATACACAAAACCATTAGCCATCAACACAAGAGTTGGGGTGGCATTTCGACGGGAACTTGTGAAAATCATCGGTATGCCTTCACCCCCTACCTCACCGTGAGAGGTGCGCTTGGTTATCTTAAATTTGGCCGGCAACACAAGGTTCGAACATGCCGTGCCCCACAACATCAAGAGAAACGCGGAGGGCATCGGCACAGTGTTGGGTGTGCCTTCCTGGGCGAGCGGAATTGCCGGCCAAGATGCTTCATCGGGGTCGCGCCTGATCGCAGTTTCTAGCAAGTGCTCACCGCTTGCGCCATGCACCTCGTCACTCCAGTGGTGCTGCGGTGAAGGTCGATTACCCCACGCACACAAACGCTTAGCACCATGTCACCATGTGTCACATCCAAGGCCCATGAGGGCGCTGCACCTGCACGCCAGGTCTTTGCACCAACTCCTCCTGGAAAATGCCGCCCAAGGCGGAAGCTCATAAAAGGTGCCCAAGTCACCAACTTGATTGGCTAAAGGGACATGGGACCTATAGGACCTATACAGTAACAACCATTTAGGGTTTGACGTGGGGACAAGGGGACATGGGACCTGGGGTGGGTGAAGGGGGAACAGACGGGCAAGCACCCTCCTCTGCCTCTCTATACAGTCACAACCGTTTAGGTTTTGACTTGGGGGTATGGAACCTGGGTTGGGTTGGGGGCACATGTGGGCAAGCACCCTTTTCTGCCTCTGTATACAGTCACAACCTTTTAGGATTTGACTTGGGGACAAGGGACACGGGACTGGAAGACAGCGTGATAAGACCTCCTTCAGAAAGTTGTTATACTATTCTGTATTGATATAAGCGGGCCATGACATGATGTTTGTGCTCTGACATCATAGATGTGTTCTATTTGTCTGCTGGAAGCTGACATGGCTTCTGCACTTGCTAACTGAAAGAACAGGCCGTGCAGGCACAAGCGAGACAGATTCGCAGGCATAAGCGAGGACTCTTCCCTCTATTTGGGGTGTCACCGAAATGGGGTTGTCCAAACCACCTTGATGAAAAGTGAGATCTGAAGCACCGAAAAGAATGCGGAAGATGACTCCCCGAAATTCCTACGAGGTCCATTATAAACTTCAAAAAACAACTACTACTAGTAGGAAACTGTGCGTTAAGCTTTCCAGGGGCAGCAGCTACAAAGTTCATAGCAGTGGCTGCTAAACCTCTGCTGGTTGATGAGTATTGAGAGATATACTATCTTACATACATTGTTGAAAATGATCAATTAGCATAGAAATGTTTGCTATCCAAACTATTGAGGATTGTTCATTCTGATCATCCATGAACCGAGAATCACATTCCAAAACCAACATGTACACCTATCAAGTTCTCCCGCCCCACTCCTTCTTTGCCAGGGAGAGTGTGATGCGCTTGCCAGCACTGAGTCTCACCTATCAGACATGTCTTTGTCAATTCATGGATGATTTCCCCGTAACAGAAAATGAGGCATACCATAATTTCCCTGTTGCCAAAATAGGTTGTTGGTGGACATCAGGGGAGATGAGATCGCCGCATGATTGCTGGTTAAACCCCGCCATTTGTTGGTGTCTGTGATGTGTATCCTTCTGAAGACTCAGAATATAAAAAGGGGGCATATCCACTTTGAAAATCATACTCCAAACCCATTTTGGGGTTCCACGATAGCTTAGGGGCGAAACTGATTGGATTGGGTAAGCAGAACAAACATTCGTGACAATCAACCAGGAGCCAACAATCATCAAGGGTGAACATTCATTCAGTGTCCTCCTGTTCGAGAAATGCAGATATCACCAACCGAATTGGAATAAAAGCATCTACCCTGCGAACAGAGGAGTCAATCCCAGGCTGCAATACCCCAATAACCATCTTGAGGTCAATGGTTCAACCACTTCAGGGCAAAAACGTGGCCTCAAACCAGAAATGTTTCAAGGTCACAATTGAATGGCCTGGTGACCTTTCTTATCGCAAAGGCACCTGCAAAAAGGTGTCTGGCTGGATTTTGGGTCAAATTAAAAAGAGCTGACATCTCTGGAAAAAAGAAGTGTAAAAGAAGCCAGGTTCCTCCTTCTGGCTGGTAAACCATGTATAAGGTGCTTGTGTGATCCCTCTTTGGCGCTCAGGCCAGAGAGATCACATCATTCATCCAGATCTATCAACTGTCTCAACTGTCTTAGAATATCAGGTGGTTGTATAAGTTATACATGTAACCCCTAAAATCTCTCCCAATGAAACCCCCCTGAAAACCGTCTTTTTGTGTGTGTTCCCATCATGATATCCCCACGGGATCCCATACCCCCAGCCTTACACTTCTCGGGCAGCACCTCCTGCAGTAGGCCCAAGATCCTCAACTGGAACTGAGGGCCATCCTCGGGACTTACTGTCCTTGGAGAGACGCGAAAGCCCCGCGCCAGCGGGAGGTGACTTGTGTATGTATGTGTAGCGGGATCTAGCGGGTATATATACTTGGCCTTGGAATATGTATACACATATACATATACATTTACATATACAAATACATATACATATACATATACATATACATAATATATTATACATATACATTTACATATACATAATATACATAATATATTATACATAATATATTATACATAATACATTATACATAATATATTATACATAATATATTATACATAATATATTATACATATACATATACATATACATATACATATACATATGCATATGCATATGCATATACATATACATATACATATACATATACATATACATATACATAATATACATAATATATTATACATAATGTATTATACATAATATATTATACATAATATATTATACATATACATATACATATACATATACATATACATATACACATACATATGCATATACATATACAGATACAGATACATATACATATACATATACTGTGAACAGAAATACCCCTGTTCCGGGTCAACGATATTGTCCTCAATGGTAAACCTCAAGCTTTACGGGCTGCAACAACGAAAGCCAGCGGCATGAGT
>BGPT01000621.1:660119-713070 GCA_003297045.1 Symbiodinium sp. clade C Y103 | reverse complement strand
CCTGCTCCTGCTCCTGCGGCTGCTGCCTGCTAGCTTTTGCCAGCTGCCTGCTGCCTGCGGCTGTAGTATGCCTGCTGCTGCTCCTGCTGCTGCTGCTGCTGCTAGCTTTTCCCAGCTGCCTGCTGCCTGCTGCCTGCTGCTGCTGCCTGCTAGCTTTGGCTGTAGTACCTCTCTGTGTTGTAGTACCTCTCTGCCCTNTGCTGCTGCCTGCTAGCTTTGGCTGTAGTACCTCTCTGTGTTGTAGTACCTCTCTGCCCTGACGCGCTCCCCCTTGCGTTGCCGGGGTCGGCGGATATAGTATTATCATGATTACTATCATGACCCATGACCATCATAGCGATCTTCAACATCAAAATCACCGCCTTCCACCCCATCTATGAGGAGGGGTCCATTGAGCTTGGCTGGTGGGCACTGGGACAGTTATCCCATTGTGTAAGTGGCTAGTTGATGTTAGTAAGTTGCAACCTCAAGCCACTTGCAAGACGGATGATCTCCTCAGTGAATAGGACAATACATCTACTCAGCAGGCTTACTAACCATGCTACTTCTTAAGCATTCACATCAGTTCAATCCCTGTTTCTATGGGAATTGGCTGCACGCGTTTTCGGATTCTCCCCATCAGGTGCTGCCAGCAACTCAGCAACGCAACCCCTATGCCCTGCGGTAATTTATCAGTTTGCTATGCAAAATCACCATGTTTGAAAGGTAAATCATCGAACTATATAAACGGGCCATGGTTTTCAAAGCTATACATGTTGAATTACCATGGGGTACATGTTCCCAATTTATCTCAATCTCACAGTTTCTTCGGGGAGGGGGATAGAAATCACATCAATTCTCTGACCATTCAAACCGCCAACCGCCAACCCAAACCGCCATGTGAGCATCCATTGAACATCGGTGTTCTTGAAGATACTGGAAATCATTGTGTCAAATGTTTGCTTCCTTGAACAGCCATCCGAGGGGAGCCAAAAAATTGCCTGACCCAGGACCTCAATAAATTTCACGCTGGACCCTGAACCATGGCCACTGGCCACCTTTTGCGGATGTCATGACCCGACACAGGCTGCAACTTGTCTACGACAACATCGTGGGCTTGGCGACTGCCGGGGTGGTGACTTGACAGCGATCGAAGTTCGTCCCAACTTGGGGGCAATGATTGGCAACTTCAATGGGGAAAATGAATGAACATTGATGAAAATGAATGAACATACATGAACATGAGAGTTTCAACCACTTAATTTGGGGGCTACCCTAGTTTAAGGCAGGCTATAAATTCTTCCAGCTACGTACCTATGGCATGATATGGCTTAACTCGCAGAAGATCCCGATCATCTTTGTGGGGATCGACATCCAGCATCAGTTATTTGATTCAGGGTGCCAGGGTTTTGACCTGTGTCATGTCATATTTTTTTTCTCTTTTTTTCCCTTAAAAAATGGGTTTACCATTAAAAACAAACATGAAAAGGTAAACGTTCTCGTACAAGACTTGCCTTTGTGGACATTGGGGTACGCCATTTGCAGACAAACCTATATCAATATAGTCTGGTAAACAGGCGTGGATGGCTTGCAAGGTCCCACTTAGTGGTAAAAGCCGCGGTTTCTTGAAGATTTCCCTCCAACCCAATGAATATGGGTCCGAAAAACGGAGATTACCACCTAAGTAATTGGCAATTGAGACATAGCGAAAATGAGGTTGTTTAGTGTTTTTTTAAACACTGGAATTTATTATAGGGATATGGAATCCAATTAAATCCACTTCAATCAACGGTTTTGCGGACTGGATTTTGGGAGGGTTTGAGCGAATTCCCCTAAATTCTCAGACAAACCCATGTTCCGTCCATTTGGAGGATCACCCCACTTACTGACTGGTTAGTGAGTATGCATAGGTTATAACAATGGTTATTGACCACTTGCTAATTGGGTTGATCCCCCAGTCCATTGCCTTGCATTTTCAGGTCTCAGTTCTCCCTTCCGCGGAAGAGTTGTTGGAGGGGCTGTCGCACCTCCGTTTGGGGCGCCCATCAGGGCCTCTGGGAGTTACCCGCTGGGAAGCCACCTGAAAACGACATGTGAAGCCTCCAGGAATAGGTTTTGCAAGCTGATTTTCTGGACTTGGAAATGGCTATGACACTCAAGGCCAAACCGGCCAAACCCATGATGTATTGATTGATAGTGTAGATCAGAAGAGTGCCAGCCACCTTTGCTTGAACTGCTCGTCCCCAAGACCTGGGTATGGATGGTTTGTTAGGATTCCTGGGCCCCACTGGTAGAGAAGAACTATTCTTCGGTCGGTTTGAACCACCAAACCAATGACATAGTTGACTCATGGGTGCCAGCGAGGCCTGACCCTGAAGACGGAGCAGGAACTCTCGGCGTGTCTGTGGGTGCTGGAAGCAGCGCTAGGCCGGAGACGCCCCGGGGTGAAGACAACTGGACACAATGTGCCAGATTTTTGGGTGAGACCGATTGAATTGGGGATGTGTGAACCAGGAAAACTTCGACCTAGATGGCATGTGTTGAATTTTGTTCCATTTTCTCGTCTTGAAACATCACCTGAATGTTTTGCTGAAGATCTTTCCCCTTCTTGTGACAGGGTGATTTCACAACAGACATCCATCACTGCCAGACGCTAGATGTTGGCCACATGACAACTGAGCATTTTCCCCGAGAGGAACTGAGGGGGGGGGGAATTTGTGTCCCTAAATCTATTCTAGTGTGACATTACCCGCTTTGAAGGCCCCAATCGGATACATAGCAGCTGAGAGTTGGACGGCAAGATCGTCCGGCGTTGGTGTATCTCGCCTTTTTTCATTAGATAAAGCTCCAATCCTTGTATGTCCAAGTCACTTGAACCCTCATGAGTTGGTGCTGCTCAAAATCCGAAGATAGGATAAGATAAGCAGGTTACAACCCCAAGGTTTGATCATTCCAATTCTTGGTCGGACGAAACCTTAAGCCACGGCCCAGGCAGCGGTTGCTCCTCCTTTCCCAGCTTTGAGGCCTTCCTGTCCATGGCTGGAGTGTGGCAGCTCAGTTGTGGCTAATCCACACCAGGCTGATGATTTTGAGGATCTGAAACCATCCATTTTTTTGAGTTCATATACTCTCCGGTACTTCACCATCTGGAAAACAGTCCATTTAGTTCCATGATTTCCCTAATTATTGATTTTGAAGATATTTTTTCATGGCTATGTGAAAATTGCTAGAGGGTATATCGGTATATCCCAACTTCAATTCATTTATAGATGATTTTCCCAGCTATAAACCGCCATTTGTAGGGGATTGTCCCATATTTTCCCATATATCCCCATGATATCCCCATTATGACGCCTAGGCGGCGGAGGCGGAGATGCTCAGCGATGCGACTCCGCCCTCTTCGGTGGCTCGGTTGGGTGGCTATTAATAGATTTCCCAATGGTATACCCTCCAGTATATTAACATAGACCCTGGCAGATAGGGGTTGGAAGATAGTGGAAACCACTCAAAAATGGTGATTTTCAGGGTGTATGTTGGTTTACTAGAGGGTATAGGGAGTATCGCCTATACTGATCAGTGGTATCTATCAGTAAATGTATTTCTTATTGATTTGGGTTGCTTATTATTCAGGGATTACTTATTTATGTTCTATGTATCTTTACTTTTTGCAGGGATTAGATCATAATGAACATCCCTTCCCCCAGTGTATTGAATGCCCACCCGTTGAATCGCTGGTTTAGTGTTGGATCTAATCATGTTGGAGAGTCACAGGGGTTGACTTGCTACTACAGGGGATTAGAGTACCATAGTCTTGCTACATGTCGGGTGATTTTACTGGATGGACGGTTTTTGGCATGTTGTTGTTCTCTAGGAGATTCAATCGACCGGGCGGAAGGTCATCCGTGTCCTTGCGAGGCGCAAAGTAAAACGATGCAACGACCTCATCAGAAATGCTTTTCTTTTTCCCCAACTGGGGGTTTCTTAAAATAAATGGGGGATCTCCAAAGCCATGGATTTCAATACTACAATGGTCTAATGACTTGGATGATTTGGGGGTACCCCCATGACTTAGGAAGCCTCCAAGAATAGATGGGGAACGACTGCAAAGTGGACTTATTTGAGCTTTGGGAAATGCTACGATTTGACCAGAAGACTTTTGTGGGCAAGGGAGTACCCCCAAGACTGGGGCGAGAAAACCTGCCAAAAAATGGCCAATCAGTGATTCTCCCCATGACCCTTAAAGAAAAGGATGGTCCATTCGATCTCCGAAATTGGATGAAGGGACTTTTTTTCAGAAAAAAACCCTATGGTTTGGGAATGGAAACCACTGCTTCCTGCAAAATGTTCCTTGCACCCATACCTTAATGATCAAAACTTTAGGTAAGATCCCCAGTTTGAGGATTAAATTCCTTTTTTCCCCTATGTTTGCAGATTAAATCGTCATTTTGGCAGGACTTTCTTCCAACCTTCCAATTTTTATCTGATGAAATGTACCGAGGCCATTTCGATGGTCTCTTCGGATGGCAGGAAGCATGGAGAGCTCCGGATACAGTTGGAAGGCCCTTCTTTTTTTGGGGTTGCACCTGGAATTTCGCCTGAGAATGTTAGGGGTTTTATGATAGATACTAGAAGCTGAGGGCACGCATATGGTAAGGACTATAGATATGAAATTGGGACTCTTGAATGAACACAAACATACAAATCACCACGTAATCGTATAGAAAAAAATCACAGGGCATGCTTAGTGTCCATGATGGGCATCTAACGGGAGAGTATGGATGTCACCATCACCATCTCCCTAACTGAGAATCAAGAATTCGTAGAGGAACGTAGTCTTCCAACCCCCAACTGAACTCATGGCAGTGTCTGCCTCCCAACGACCCTAGGAGTCGGGGGAGTTGGGGCAGAAGTACTGGAATAATTATTACCTAATGGCCATTTGGGGTAAATCATGGCTACCCAAGGTGTGGCTTCATGCCTCAACAATGGTAGTCAAAGCTCCATTTCTGTTGATTGCAGCCCCATTTCCAGTCCTTCAGCATCCCCATTTTTGGTGGTTTTAGGTTTGACGGGTCCCATGGGTTGTGACATCTCCAGGGCTGCTTTCTGGGGGCGCTCCGTCTCCCAAGAGCGCCAAGAGCTTCTTTTCCTCAGAGGAGGAGTGTTTTTATTTTTTTCCGCCGTGGGTCCCCCAAAATTAAAATGGGCCAAGATAGAAATATAGAGCCCTTGTCAAATATGATTGGTACACCCAAACGCATAGTCACCATGCCCAAGTCGGGTTTAGTGGGTATACACCTAGTAATGAGATGGTGTAAAATGACCCCTAAATGGTGCTGGGAATGTTAAGGATATGACCAACATAATTCAAGGATATATTGCTACGATTTGGGTATCTGCAAGATAAGTCCCCCAAACATTGAGGCTTTCCCACAAAGGAAACATAATAGTGTGCCCCTTCTTCTTGGTGGCTCGTTCTACTCCTGGTGTTGATGGGTATCCCCAATTGTCAGGCACAATCCTTGAAAGAGTCTACTTGATATGTGCGAGGCACCGACTTGACCAACGATTGGTATCCATTTGGTCAACTCAGCAAGCCAGTGCCGCTTTGGCCTACCTCAGTGACTTGGCCTACCACATGTGTTGCAACTTCATCGATCCCGGTAAAGGGAACAGTTTCCTAGCTGATGACCAGCCCGTTGTACTCAAACGTGGCTTGGAAGTATCACCCATTATCACCCCTTTTCATCAGCCAGATTAAATCCCAGTGGGCCTGATGAGTTCAACTTGTTCAACCCAGTTTCAACCTCAAATGATCACCCACGAAAATGGGCATGTCTAGATGTCAAAACATCATTCTAGGAGTCAAGTCCTTGCTAAAAATTCACTAACTGAGTCGGATTTCATACTAGAACCCGAATCACCCTCCAAAGAATAGGGATGTTTTACTAAGACTATTTAGGGGTTTCCTAAAATGGAGGTACCAAAAAATGGAGGGTTTAAAATGGAAAATCCCAATCTAAAATGGATGATTTGGGGGTACCCATCATTTCCAGGAGTCGGGCCACGCCTCGGTGCCAAAGGTTGCAGCTCAAGAGGTGGGCTGCGACTTTGGGCATCATTTTTTTTGGGGTTGCTATGCATATGTACATACATGACATTGGATTATATAGATTAGATTACATTGGATTAGATTAGAATAGCTTGCATTTGGTTGCAATTTCATTGGACTGCATTACATTCCTCGACATTAAATTGATTTCAATTGCATATATATATATTATTATATTTGCATTTTACATTCGCATTTACATTAATATTAGATTACGTTACATTGAATACATACGTCTGCACAAATGACATAATTACCTCACATCGACGTCACTGGAATGATGGCCATTTTGGCAAGTCCCAAGTGGCTGTCTCTCAGGTTAGTGATTTAGTCATGTATCCAGATACATATGATACACAAATTTATGTAATTGTATATGCATATATATATAATATATATATATATATATGTATGTATGTATGTATGTATGTATGTATGTATGTTTATGTTTTATGTACTGTATATATATATATACATACCCATATGCATTTATAGACAAAATATACACATGTATGTACGCGCAATGCTCAGTACATACGCTCCACCTATAGTGCAGACACCCATGGGGTGTGGGTTGTGCCGTGGGTGAGCATCCCGAAGACAAGCGTGATTGACACAAGGGATATAGATGCTGATCTTCAACGCTGCTGCAGATATATCCACCCTAACCCGTAAAATCCTAATTAGCTTGGCTATAAACCAACTTACATACTGTACCTATCCAGCTCGGAGGAACTTGGGATTGAAGAAGAACCAAAGATCTGTCTCGAAATTTGGGAACACCCATCACGTACCAACATGAGAATTCCAACCAAAACTTTGGGGAAAACTGGGACAGAGCCTCGAAATAGGTTTATTCCAGCTGGTTCTATAGCTTCATCATGCTTCATTCAAAACAAGGACAAACCATCAGTGTCTTGGTTCACCCCGAAGGTTTGAACATGCTGAACATATACAACATCATAGTTCCACAAACATTACCAAAAAGTACCAAAAATCGGGATAGAATGTAGCAAACTTTTTCAAAGGTCCGCCTTCAGTATAGTCAATAGTTCAAGATGTCCATTTTGAGGGACATGAAATCAAGGCAATTCATAGCTTCATAGTCAGGTCTTATGGTGTGCAGGGGTCACATTTCGGGGGGTGAGGGTGGTTTGTTTGGTCACAAAGTCTAGCAAAGTTTATGGAATGCGGGGTAGGGGTTGGGAGCCCTTCCTCAAGATGTTCAATTACTGAGTTGATTTAAGTGAAAGCATTTTCAGCGAAGCACGGATTTCACGAACCAAAACCTGGATTTCTAGCAATTTTTACCTTCAGATCACTAGCAAAATCAACGATTTCCCATTGAACGAAAGCCTTGTTGCCCAACAACCAATGGTTAGTCATGGGTAGTCTGAGTATTGGTAGTATTAGTTTTGAAGTTTCTTGAACAAATTACCACGACTCCTAGCAACAGAACTCGGGAGACTGTTTGGGATGGCCAAGCTTCCGGTGAGGAGTCCGAGGATTCAGAGGTGGATTTGCCCCCAATGCCCAGTGTGGACCAGCGTTTTCTGTGGCCCGGCTGCGGAGGTGTGGGAAGTGGTAGAACTGGGGGATGTATGTTGCTTTTATGGTGAAAAATGCTGGTTGAACCAGCAAAAAATGGTGGTTTTGTGAGATTTAACGGACAACAATTGTAAAACATGGTGGATTCACCATGAAAAAGCAGGGATTGAAGCAATGCATATTTATATGTATAATATGTATGGATATACATATATATATATAAATACATATTGTTTTCATGGGTATACCACTGGATATTTTGTGGGATATACAACCAACTTGATAGGAGAAACATGGTTGTGGACCTGGAAATGGGAAATACGGAGAATGACAATTTTCCTATGGCAAAAATGGTGATGAACTTGTGGTTTTAGTGGTAGCATGTTTTTCGGGCAACCCCATATTTTATATCTAAGCCAATCCATTCAAACGTAAAAATCGAGATATCTTGGTATAGACCTACAGTCTATACCAAAAACCAGCGGGATAGAAAGAATGACAGGTGGGAGATCATGCGATTGGCTATCATAGCTGCGGTCACTTCACTACTCAGGAAACTGTTGATTGGTTTCCAACATCACCTAGAAACAGTGGTAGACTCGTAGTTCTCCCTTCCAAAAGGTGACA
Organism: Symbiodinium sp. clade C Y103; assembly: GCA_003297045.1. Taxonomy (NCBI): domain Eukaryota; class Dinophyceae; order Suessiales; family Symbiodiniaceae; genus Cladocopium; species Cladocopium sp. clade C. The sequence continues at coordinate 704,804 of BGPT01000621.1, read as the reverse complement.
TCATATGGGATATCCAAGGAACCCTCTCATATCTCTGGGGAAATTCTACCCTGGACATAGGGTTTGAAAAGAAATGCTCGGTGAAGGAAGATCATGAAGAGCCAAAGTTTTCCCTTTGAATTTGGGTTGCGGTTGCGTCCCAGTTGCGTTGTACCATGGAAAAAAGACAATGCAATGGTAGGCTTTTCGCAGGTCCGTTGAGACTCTGGATCTTTTGGGTCTTGAGGCCTCATGGTGTGTCCAACAAAGCGGGATGAGCGGTGGGGACTTAGAGATGATTACCCTCTGGTGAACTAACATAGCTATAGAAAATCACCATTTTTAATGGGAAAATCCACTATAATTGGCCATTTTCAATGGCTATGTCAGTTTACCAGAGGGTATCATCCTTATCAGAAGACCCCCCAAAATCTGTTGCTCAGACCAAACTGGAGCACAAACTGCTGAACCCTGGGGTCCACACTTTGAGGATGCCTTGAGTGGAAGAAGCGTCCACACCAGGATTTGCGCTAGCTGCTACACACCATTTGCAACTTCCTTGGTGGCTCAAGCTTCCATTACACCATGTCCAAATTCTATGTGAGGTCGAAGGTTTGAATGTGAGCAGCTTATGAGTGCCGAAGAATGGTCCTTGAGAACAGACGGAAAACCCGAATATGAATGGCCCCAAGCATTGAGCCGAAGGTGCTTCCCATGCTCTTAAGTACTTCTCAACAGCAGATCTTGGGGATAAAACATGATAAAACCAATCACAAACCATCAAACACCTCTTCAAAATTCATCCCAGCAGTGTTTCTTTAAGCAACCTGCCTCTAGCCAGCGTGCCAATCTCACCTTTTAACCGGTGCCAGCTTCAACGCCGCCCTGAAACGTTGAAACGCCATGGGGAGATCCTTGCGCAAGTCACGCAATGCCAAGAAGGTCTCGCAAAAGGTGAAGGAGGGAAAGAAGATGAGATCCTAGGTGAAGAAAGCCTTGCACTTGGATGCAGTTGGGGTGCAAAACATGGATATTTCACCACGGTGTTATTACCGCCATGAGTTGGGAGGCCCCAATAACTCTGCATAGATATCCAATTAGAACAGACACTGCACCCCCATTGTTGATTGGACTGCTGGCCCCATTCGCCAGCCGGGGGGTTCATATCATATATAATTTGTACATCAAATTTGGATAGTTCAATCAACAGCGAACATTGCCAAAGCTTGGTGGTGTGACAACTCTGACAGCGTTTGAACCTACGACCCATGCTGATGTCATTGACGATCCACTCTTGCATACCTTAAGAAACTATTCCTACATCATATCATATCACCCAATATTTATATATATATATATACTATATATACATAAAAAATGTGGTAAACGCAATCATGAACCGACCCATTTGAATGGTAAGTTGTTCTGTCGCACAGCATGTTCGAGCTCCCGGGAGACTGAGGAAAGCACTTCAATCCGCGGCACATCCAGGACCAGGAACTGCGGAAGCGCTTCGACAAGAATAAGACGCTGAAACAGAACATGGAGGCCACCAATTTGAAGGAGATGTACAAGGACAGGGGGTCTGATGATGAATCTCTGGAGATATATATTTTCTGTGTTTTGTTTTGTTGATCTTGAGATTGAACACCTTGCAAGTCACTGGATGATGGAGAGAGATGCAAGTTGCCTCGACTCACGAAACTGCAGATTTCGGCAGGCTTGATATGGATGTGGCTGGCCCTTCCTAAGGGAAGCACAGCTTCAGAATCGCGGGGTACGGGCTCCTTCCTTTTTTGGACACCCAAAACATGTGGATGCTTGCGCTTACCCTCCGGGAATCAAACATGGCAATGGACAATCCGCTGGAGGTTTCAATGGGATCATCGGATAATCAATTATGGGAGTCCATTACATTGTCATGTTTGATTATCATAGGGTATAACTGATACGTCGTGGCTAGCCCACCCGAATTTCGGTGGCTATCTCCCATTTCTGACACATCTTCTTGGGTTGCTGTCCCAGGAGAGGCTTCCCAAGAAGATTCCCAAGAAGGCGGCGCATCCCGTGAAGGTGAACGAAGAGGAGGCACCCATCTGCAAGAAGCAGCCCGGATTTGCTTATCATCCTTTTTTTTTGGTTTTAACACATTTTTCCCAGTCTTTTTCACTGGATTTTCTGGAGCAAAAAAAACCTACCTGAAGAAATCCAAGCCACTCCAAGGCTGGCTGAGAAATACGGCGAAGACTATGAGTCGCTGGGCTGTTGTGATGGAGGCTGTCCAACTAGTTCTCCACGAAAAGGATAGAACCATGAAACCAATAAAGAGATAAAGGTATCTGGGTCATCCTAAACCAGCGCTTTTCGGTAGGTCATGTGCAATCGAAATGACCCCATGATGTGTGCTGGCACTTTACATATATACATACTCTGTGCATCTCAATGTTTGGTATCTACTACTGTATCTTACCTCCAAAATGTTTGAAGTATGTTGAAATTGTTTTCATCACCCGTTCCTTCCCCAAGTCCTCCAGTGGCACGTTTCTCGCAAGGACCCGGTGAAGTTCTTTCCCCAGCAGATGGAATCAGCTAATTCCTATGGAATAAAACCATGATCAAAACAGGATCATGTTTCTAAAGCAATAGGATCCACCATCCCCAATTTTTACCATCAATGGGTGGTATTCACCATTAAAATATTTGTGGTTTAGAATTTGCTTTACTAGCGTTATGCCCTGACACCATCGTTTGCCCAAGAATTCAAAGGGCATAACATATTCACATATATATACATATATATATAATACACACAACGTTAGCAATTAGTTCAAGAAACATAGTATGTTACTATATGTTACCATAGCTAGGATCATTACCATTTAGGTTGGGGGTGTTCGGGGGGCATCCTGATATTTGATGATATTTGATCATCCTTACATGAGAGATTCTTCAACAAGCTACCTTCACTAATCATTACCATTTAGGTTGGGTGGGGTTTTGGGGGGATATCCTGATATTTGATGATGATGATGATGATGATGATGATGATCTTTCCGAGTCCGGGCAAAGGATGGCGTTTGACCGCAACATTACTCCGAGTCTTCCCATGTCCCAGGAAAATGCACTGGGATGTGAAGATCAACGTCGCCGCCCTGAGTCGGGAATGGGAGATGGACATGGCGATTGTTGGGGCCGATGCGTTGGAATTACCCAAGTTGATCTGCAAACTGGTTTGTTGGTATCATGGTATCAATCATATCCTACTTCGCCAAGAAAAACACAAGTCTAAGCTAACTTGGAGATGCTGGACCCTGGCTTGCCACTTTATGGTGATTTGAGTTGGGGTCATGGTATTTTTGTCGAAGTTGCGCACCAAAATGGGGCATGGCTATGTATAAAATGACCACCGCCTGTTTCGTTCCCATGGCCATGGTCTGTAAATCATTTTTGATTGGCTGTTTGATCAGCAAGTTCATCAGCCAAATCTCAACAAACCACGCATCGAGGTCTTCCAATGGACAGCACGCTTCTGTGAAAAGAAGGTGAAAGCTTTCAAAGCTGGGCACTTGAGGTCCATGAAGGTCCCCACGCTCGGTTGGGGAGATGGCGGGGTCCAGCTTTTAGTGATTAGAAATATTGGAGTGTCACCCATTTCTTGCTGTTGGATGTATGGGATTTATATGGATTGATGTGGATTTCTTTTGGATTTTGTTTTGGATTTTTGGTGCATTGTTGCTATAGATATCTTCACCCTAAATCCACCCCAACTCGCCTCGTGTTCCACTTCCCGAGCGCATAAAAATTGAAAGCGTCAGGCCGAGATCCTGTCGGGCCACGGGATGGACTTTCGAAAACCCATGTACGGCAAGAGCAAGGTCGGGGCGACTCATCCAAAGAGCTGATGTTTTTTGCCTGAGAATTCCAGATTTTCAAGATTTTTTGACCCAGAAAACTTGGAACTGAAGGTGATTTTGCGGGTGAAACATGGTGAAATTACTATTTGTTTCTAGTTTACTGCATGGTTTAGGCATGGAATTCCGACATTCTTAGCAGGAGCCATGCCCAAATAACACTTGTGTCACATGATTTGTTGCATGGAAATGGTTTGTTGCTCCGTGTGTGCTACGTAGTTCATCGATGGTAGTAAGATACTGTGTACACTGTAGGTTGCATTATCATGCACAATAAAGTTTCACAGTGGATGTGGCAGGAAGATAGTGGGTACAAGTGCTGGTGTCCTGCAATCATTCAATCAAGGGATCATGCCTTTGAACATTTTGGAATAGGATCCTTCAACCATCATGAGAGGTGCCCTACACCCAAGATATCTCCATCCCTATTTGGAGGATCATCCCACTTAGTAACTGATTAGTAGTTAGTTCACCCAGTTATAGATGGGATGATCCTCCAAGAAGTTGCGGCCAGCGGCCAGGACCGCAACGTCTTTGGCCACTGAGTCTTGCCGCGTTTGCGTCGGGGTGCGCCGAGCCCGGTGTGGAGCAGTGGTGCATAAATCCCCGCTGCGATGATGGAGAGAACTCGGCTATGAAAGTATGTATGGTGCTCAAGTGATATCAACTGGTGCAATGATTGCTTGGGATCATGCTGGAAACAGAGAGTCCAGTTGCCTTTCTTCGAACTCAACTGTCAATATTTTGTGGGTCAAACTGGGGTATTTCCAAAGGTTGGATGGGTCGCAAGAAAGGGTCGGTCAAATCTATGGATCCCAAAGCAATACATATTGACCATTGTTGACCCGTATCCATTTGGAGGCAAAGCTTTGCATGGCTAGAACTATCTCCCATGTCGCATCTATGGCATTGTGTCATGCCACCAGACAGCAGAAGTTTGTCAGTTACCTAGTGCTGCAGACCTCTCCTTAAAAGGGAGAAGGCAGCTGGCCGTCAGAACGACCAAAAAAGCGGTGTGATTCCGTATGTCCCTGAAAATCACGGAGCACGAAGCATGGCCAGATTCCTCAGTAAAATCATCATCCACACCCCTTATATAATCTGGGCGGTTCCATGCAAGATTCTTAGGGGAGCGCGGCATCATTTGAGTGACAGTTGCAGTTGCTGGCTGGTTGACCACTTGGCATCATTCTGAGTGATGTAATGTGGTAAGCCGAGAATATATACTGTATATATTTCTTCGGTTCATGAAGGAAATCAGATAGTAGAACCAGGTATAGTTTGTTGGGTTGAGCACATCAAATCATTCATTTTTTTGTTCGCTCTCTGGCAAGCTTAATATATCTTAATGGCCCAATCGTTCTGAATCCTCAAGGGATTGGTCCCGATCTTTTTGTACTCATGAAAGGGTTGTTCAGATCACAACCATCGTGTTCAGTCCTTCAAGTGACCAAACATTCTGTGCATCGAAGGGTATATTGGAACTTTGACCCCATGTATATAAAATTTACATATAATTATATATATATACACACATATATCTATTTAAATGGACATATACATGTATATATCTACTGCAGTGCTATACTATATATACATACTGAATATGTAAATGAATATATACTATATACGTATAGATATCACGTATATATGTATATATATATATATATCTTAGAATGTATGTAACTAATGTATTTCTCCCATATTGAATTCAACATACATGTCATGGCTAACTCGGCGCATTGGCCCAACTCGTCCCGAGGTCCGAGTTGCTTCAGGAAGTTTTACGACATCTGCAACCGCTGCGACAAGAGGCGCTGAAGACCCCATTGTTTGGGGACATCTTTGAAACACACAAATAGGCCAAACATGTTGTAAATGATGCGAATTATCCCAGGTTTTTTTGATTATTTGGTATATTATGTGAAAGGCCGATCTTTTTCGCGAGGGACATGGGGGAATGGGACAATGTTTCAATCTTGCAGGTTGGTTGATGTGCAAGTTTTTGGTAGATGTAGAATCACCTATAGATGTAGATAAATGGAACATAGGAAAATGAACCAATCAGTTTTCTTGCTGAATGAAGGATGCCATTCCTGGACCAAGTGTAAACCCTGCCATGTGGCTGGACGACTTTCCTCTTGGGGGATTCTCAGGATTGTACTGTTGGGGATTGTACTGTTTCATTGCAATTGAAATCCTCTCTATCAATGGTAAAGCACATATAGGATATTTTTATTGCTGAGATTCTGGTGGGGTAATACAGGCTTGCGAACTGGTTCCATTCATGTACTGAAACTCGAAGCCAAGTATGTTAATCCATTCTATGTATTTTTTTTTGCCGATTTGTTGCTCCGTTGCATCTTGGCTCATTGAAACTCTGGTTCATCAACCCGGTTCTCACTGGTTGGCTGAAGAAACAAGAGGGGTACCATCTTTCAGAATGATTCGGTATGGAAGCACGTGCTGTACCACTGACCATGTCCTGTTGAGCCTTGAAGGCGTCCTAGCAAGACTTGAGAGAAAAGCGGACACGTCCAACATACTCTGTAACAGACCTATCCAAAGAATTCCCAAGAGTCCCGCTCTGAAGGTTCGAAATGTTGACCATTGGAACCTATCGGTGAAAGTTTGAGACATCCCGTCACACAGTTTTGAGTATCCAACAAATGGGAAGCTGGTTGTATTGTAATTATCCCACCATTGTCCACTATTTCATCAGGCTTTTTTCTGCAAGTTTTAGGCCAGGCTTAGGCATCATCTGTGGTGCGTGAATTGCAAGACACCTTCCGAATGGGTCACGACTGGAAGGTGAAATCTAAGAAGGGCGGGAAGATTTTGGATTTCTTGGAGGCGCGACTGGATTGCTATGGAGAGCTACCCATCAAACATGGAAGATTTCCATCCGCAACAAATGAGAGGAGATGTTTTGTGTAGATGGTGGATGTGTACAATGGGGAAAACTGGAGCTGAAAAAGCAATGGCAAAATCATAGATAGTTGTCATCCTCCCTTTCTCTGTTCACATTAAAGACCCCCTCTGAAACCATGCTTCTTTGTTGGGCATTTACACAGATTGGAAGTCAGCTACAGGATGTGCTCCTCCTGGCTCGGTGGCAATGGATGAATTCTTTTGCCAGGGGAAAGAACATAGGCAGCAATACATTGTGGATGGGTTAAGTTACCTATTATTACCATATGACTGGCGGAATAACCATCCAGCAACCAACTATTTTAGGGTAGGGTACCAGGGTTTTGACCCACAACCAAATCAACTATTTTTTGCAGGGTAAGGATAAATCAATCCATTCGATTGGTTGCACCCCTGCAGATCGTTGGGACAGGAGCTTTTGGATCAAACCTGCGGAAAGGCGGAGGCTGCAAGTTGGGGGGAGGTTTCGAAAAATGTCCGGATGGGGATGAAATGCTGGTCATCCAACATAGCAAGGGAATATCTTCTGTGTTAGACCATGAGTTCCTCATTGGGCAAGTATCATGCCTTTAGGTAGCATAGACATAGACCCTTAGAATCTCATATTTTTTGAGGAACGTAGTCTTCCAACCCCTTATTATGCGGTGTATATGTCAGTTGGAAACTTCAGGTGTCACTTTCCTCAAAAGTTTGTCGGATGGATAAAGACAACAAAGACACCATTTGTTTTTCAGATGGCTCGGCTGTAGGAGTTGGAAAATACCTTGGCAGCTGCGCTGCAGAGTGCTCAGCAGTGCAGGCTTGTGGCTTCACTGCGCATGGGAAACACCAATTTTTTGGGGATTCAAGTCAATACACATAAAGAACATGCTGGGTTTCATGAAGTTTCATGACACTCTTCAAACCACTTGTTGGTCATGTTCACAACCATTCTTGACACATTCTTGGTGGTTTCAGTGCACGTTTCCCGGTATTGGACTCCGCAAGTCTCTGAGCCGGGTGTGTTTGCAGGTTTCTGAATCTTGTTGGCCATTGCTCAAGGAATTCCAGCTTCAATTTTGATCCGTTTTCCGTTTGTTCCTATAAAATACCGCCATTCTTGCTGGTTTAATCACAATTTTGCTAATACGTCACAATAAGACCATTTTATGAGGTGAAATCCTCTTCCTTGATTGGTTCTATCTCCCGTTCTGTCAGGGACTCACCGGGGAAAAAAATGGCGCTTTCTACATCCTTCCGCCCCTATCAGCTGCAGGGAATCGGTAAAGAAAAGCGCGGGTGCCCAGTTGAAGGTATGACTATGGCTATGGTTATGATTATGATCATCATGATAGTGATGTCAATGATGATAATATGATTTTCTCCTCCTCCTTCTTCTTCCTCTTCTTTTTCTTCTTCTTCTTCTTCTTCTTCGTTTTCTTCTCCTTGTCCTTCTCCTTGTCCTTCTTCTTCTTGATGATCATGTTGATACTGAAAACACGTCAGTCACCATAGCGGCAGTCTTTGACAACCCCGATGGGACACTCCCGGGACCCTGGTTGCGGAGCGCCTTGGCCGTCGCTGCCTGGGCTCCACAGTGCGCCAGTGATCTCAGTCTCAGCCACTCCGAAGTTAGGAGCTCTCCACGTCTCTTGGCATCCCATCTGCGGCGCTACCTGTGGGGTACGGATTGGGACCCACCAACTTGGCACCAAACCATCCATGTTTTGTCGGAGATAAACAACTTGGCATACCAATGTTTCAGGAATTTCAGGGGGGTGAAACCTTCTGTCAATCTTTGGTTGAACAATGTTTGAACATGACTTGAAGAAGCTGCAGATGCTGGGCATCCCACCGTCCAAGTTGTTGTTGTTGATTTTTTTTTGGGATGCACCAAACATTGAGGAATAAACTTGGCCCATCAACTGGCTCCGGCCACAGGATGCTTTCCAATTGGCCACTTTCGGGATTGGAAATAGTGCTAGATCGTCACGGACCTTTTCGGTTCAGGCCGTTCTTTCTAGTCGGACTTCAACGGCTGGGCCTTGGGGTCATAGGGGATCCACTGAGGTTTGAGATGGAGGGCTTGGGTGAGCCAGAGGAGATGGGAGCTTGGGGGCATAGCTATGGGTCAGCCAAGGGCCATGCTTTGCGCCACAACTGGTTATTCTTGAGTGTCTAAGTCATGGTTTTGGGTGATTTGATTAATCCCTTGATTTGGCAAGAGAGAATGGCTTCAGCATGGAAAGTCAAGAAAGAAAAGTGAGGATGAAAGCAACACTTTCTACCCACACAAAAGGTTGGGGGAGACACCAGAAAAAAACGTGGAGGAGGTCCAACACTTGGATGCAACTCCTAAACGAAAACATTTCGGTGTATTTTTAGATGTTTTGGGCCGTTCACCAGGGTACTTGAGTTATCCTGTGGATTCGAGGAAGTGGACTGGCCCTAGTTGGCAACGGTTTTCGATTCTGCTCCCTCAGGTAAAGGTCAGTAGATTGGAGCATCTCTTCTACCAGATCCCGTGAAGAATCTCCTGCGAATTCTGATCAATCCATGGATATCGATATCGAAGAATAGGATGCCACCTTGTAAATATCTTTTAAATATATTGGCAGAGCTCATCCATACGGACAATGACCTCTACGTCGGTGTACCCATTTATGAGCACAACGGAGTCTTTCTCGTTTTCTATTCTCCTCTTCACCTTGTTTTCTCACCTTGTTTTCTCACCTTTTTTCTTTCCCTGGTCTTCCCTGTCTCCTTCCAATGCTGGTGACCTCCTTGCTTAGATTAAACCCCACGATGCACCACCTCCAATAGAGTAGCTATTCCCAAGGCCCATCGCTGCAGGAGATTTTGATGTATTTTTCGAACGCCGGGTCTTTAGAGCCTCCCAGGTGGCCATGATGCCGGATGGTATCTGATTGCATGGACAATCTGCAGGTCAACTGGTTCATGCTGACCTAGCAGACCTAGCATCATTCTAGTTCGACAAATCCTGTTGTCAATTGTGAAGACGCACTTGAAATACCCAAAGTCTCAGGGCCCACGTATACTGGCAAGCCAGGTCGTACAAGCCGACGAAACTACAGTATCAGAACGCAACTGGCACTGGTGGGCTTTGGAGGATCACCCCAGGAAGGTCATGACGCAGTTGTACTGGAATGACACAGTTAGGGGACTTACAACCAGGGTTATTAACCACTTACATAGTGAGATGATGCCCCAACTACTGAATGACATTGGTCTCGCTACCAACCATGAAGATCCAAGTAATCAAGCACCTGGGGAGATACCCACTAGTACGTTTGGCTACTCTATGACTAGGTCCATTGGTGTAGTTTCGCAAGGCCTTCAAGAAGCGGACCCATGCCAATTTGTATATTCTTGCGGGTTAGCATTAGCCCATGCTGACCCTTCTCCACAGGAAGGGCCTTCAGTTATGCCTGTTGGTTTAGTTTCCCCAATCTACTGTAACCATATATAGGTTTCCTAAAATGGGGATACCCCCAAATCATCCATTTCAGTCAGACTTTCCAGTCTAAACCATCCAGCTATTGGGGTCCCCCAATTTTAGGAAAACTCCTTTTGTATTGTCATATGTCATATGTCATATGTCATATGTCATATGTCATATGTCATATGTCATATGTCATATGTCATATGTCATATGTCATATGTCATATGTATATGTATATGTGTATACATATATATATATATATCTATAGATACATGTGTATGTATATATAATCAATAGATATCCACTCGGCATACATCCAATGCTTAGCCTAGATCAACTTACACATTTGGGAGGCCATATTCTTCTGACCCCACTTGACATGGCCCAGGCTGGTGACGGCGTTTTCGTGATCACCTTGAACGATCCAAAACGGCTCAACTGCATGAGCTTCTGGGCGTGAAATGGGCAACCTTTGGACGTTCAAAACATCATAAAGTCCCAATTTTTCACTCATTTTTTGGTGTTCAACATCGCATTTGGTAGTTTACACATGGCTTGATTTCCTTCCTTTTGTGCCTTCAAACATGACCAAAGACCATAACACTTCTCAGTTAAAAAGAAGTGGTTTGCCGCACCCCAAAGGTGACAGGCATCACCTATGGGTTTCCAGATACTGGTTCCCCCATGAACCACTGGGATGGTCAGATGCATGGCATACTTCATGTTGCGGTCGATATCTAAGACTCTAAGACAAACAAACCCACTGATTTCCTTGGTTCTTAGAATGGGGCATCCCCAAGTCACGCTGGTTGTTTCAATACTAAGTCATGGTCGAATGATGATTTGGGGGTACCCCCATGACTTAGGAAACCTAAAAGATCAAAGTGTCCACAGATCGCGAGGCCTGAATCTCGTGCAAGAAGTCACTTGGCTTTCCACAGTGATTGTTGGGGAGAGATCCAAATGCTATAACTAGGGTACTATGGTATAGAACTCCAGTTGTAATGGGATATGTAAAAAATAATATATAATGATGATTGTATATAAAGAAAACACACATTGCACATCTGAACATGGACACTGTGCACTTGCTGGGTGTCCGAACAACCCTCACAGCATGGTTTGAGCCTAGGCATGCCTCTAGGCCGTGGGAGATTAAGCGAAACCTGTGGGGCTAGCTGGAGAATCCTGAACTGGAGGTTTTTCCACGGGTTTTCCCCATCTGTAAATGGTAGATTTTCCGGCCATGTTTGATTGGCCGGAGGGTAATGGTCGGTTATGGTTCAACATTGAAACATATTGAAACTGTGGCTCTTATCGAAGCCTGGGATGGAGATCAGCGGCGAGTGCTGAGGTGACATTGTTGGTCGCACCTTGGCAGCGTCGATCTGACCGAAATCGATGACGTCGATGACTAGGGTGAAAGCCATGACGTCTCACGACGTGGAATCGAAACGGAGAGTCAATCCATAGATATGATGGTTCCTGAAGTTTCGGATGTAGCTTCATGTTGCACACCTTCACACGCAAAATAACATAACTCAGATAATCTGCAACATAAAGCTACATCCGAAACTTCAGGAACCATCATATCTATGGGCATATCCAACTTTCTGGGGTTGGCGCCTCGAGTGAAGGTCAGGTGGAAATTTGTGATGGGATGGACCTAATGGCTAAGGAGCACGTAAAGCGAGATGAACGATGCAAGATCATCGTGTTGGACGACTCAGCTGGTCTGCGGGGATGCTGATCTTTTAAAACACCAAGGCTCAGTGGTTGTTTCAAAAAAAAAGTCATCTACAAATGAGGATCAGGAATTCTGATGAGCCATGGTTGTTTCGGGTGGGGTCGAACCTAAGATATTTAGAGAGCCTGTGACATCAACGGGAATTGCTGGGAACATCAACACAAACTTGTAAACTTCAGATGATACAAGATATATAAGCTCAAGAGCTGCCAGCGATTTTGTTGGCTGAATAGCCTCAAGGCAACTGGTGTTGTAAATCCCCATGGCCCTAGTCGTTGGGGGCCCCAATTTGGACTGGTTGAAAAGGGGTCCCATATTGGATGGCAATCACCCCCCAAAACCTTGGTGGATTGTACTGGCTCTGTTCATACAGAAGGGTTTCTATGTGAATGAGGGGGGTTCTATCACTCAAGACTCAAGAATGCCAACTACCCATTGTTTTTGGAAGCAAACTCCCAATCTTTCAAATCCCAATTTTTCATGCTTGAACCACCTTTTTTCATGCATCGCATCTCCCAACAATTTGGACGCTTATGGTGAACTACCCACAATTGACAGCAAATCCTAACTCTTGATGCTGAAATCCCAACAATTGATGACGCCCACCATTTTTTTGCAAAAAGTTGAGGGATGACCATCAGGTGGACGGGCGCGGGCCGCGCCTTCAGCGCTGGGGGGAACTTCACGGACACCAGCACCACCGTGCCTGAGGAGGCAGATGAAGGGGAGAGTTTCCTCACTGATCCCTTTAGCATAATAATAATAATAATGATAATAATAATAGTAATAGTAATAGTAATAGTAATAATAATAATGATAATAATAATAATTACAATAATAATAACAATAACAATGATAACAATAATAATAATACTACTAATACTAATAATAATAATAATAATAATAATAAAACTAATAATAATAATAATAATAATAATAATAATAATAATAATAATAATAATAATAATAATAAACATAAACATAAACATAAACATAAACATAAACACCCCCTAGAAACCATGGTGCAGTAGAGGATGAAACCACTGATTTTTGACCAGTGATGGGATGATTTTCTGGTTGAAGGATTGTTTTGCTCGCATTTTTCCAGGTGGATTTTGTGTTGGGCACGGTTGGTTTTCAAAACAAGGGGGTAAAAACAACAGCATAAGCTGGGACACGCGCTTGATGTTGAATATCCCCCCAAACAGCTGATGTTTGCGGAGGATATCTACATCTATGTCGGGGTATCCAATCATCTATGGTCTACATCCAAGCATGTCCCCATGAGTCCAGTGAACTTAAACCATGAGGGTTTTTCATGAACCAAACATGGCAATTGCATGCAGTTGCAGTACCCATTGTGGCCTGGAACGAGAGCTTTGTTCAGCAGCGCCCTGCGAGGTGAGAATGTGTCAGATCTTCCACAGAGTTTTCTATTGAAAGGTCCTGCATGGTTCATCCCCGTGGTCTGCCAAACTTGCTACTGTGGGCAATCCAATCATCAACCCTCCATTTGGGAATGGTTTATAGAAACCTTTTATGGCGATTTTTGGTATTGTTTATCATAGGCTTTACCACATTAAGTTTGTTTGGCAAACTTGTTGTAGTTTGCACTGCCTTTAGCATGGACCCATGATGTGACGATTCCATCCCTGGTGACATCAAACTTGTCAACCTCAGAAATGGATGGTTTGGCACCAAAAACCACCAGCGACCAATTTTGTATCTCCATTGGCACCCCGATTTGAATGATTTTCTGGTACTCATACATGGCTTGCTAGAAAATACCACATTTATTTAGTTCGATAATTTTTCCTCCTGTACTGCCTATTTAGTTCTGGGATTTCCCAGCCAGCCATGTTTGATGACACCAGAGGGTGTCCTCACACCTCTAGCTGCGAAACTCAGATTCCACCCGTCCATCTTTCAGGTCTTCGAGGGCTATATCCAGGCTGTTGGGAGATCTGGGAGGGTCACTGCGGGTAAGCCTTGGCTTATCTTGTTGATGATCCATGATGATCCTGTATGTTCTTTGTTGTGGGATGTCTAAGGTTGGCCATGAATGGGCTAAAGGGGACAAATTTGCTCCACTCACCTACAGTACATTTGGTTGATGAAACTCCCGGTTCACCTTCACCTTTCCTTGAGATCGAGCTTGTGACTATTGTTAAACTCATGCTTGGTCTCTTCCTAAACCATGTGACAGGGCTTATTTTAGCTTTTAGGATCGTGCCATCCACTGTAATTGTAGGATTACTTCTGGCAACTAAGCTCACCATTCAGCCGATCCCTAGGGGTTCTCCAGTGTGTAAGTTCACCAGTAGCTGACTGGGGAAAACCTTCAGGTAGTTCCCTAGCATCCGTGAGACCCAAGGTTTTACTCGAAATCGCAAAGATGGCAAGGAAAATGCCATGTTTGTAGATCATTATGATGTGGGGATGTGTCAAAAGTTACCTATGTATCCTATTATTACAATATTTTGGGGAACAACCATCCATTAACAAGCTATTTTAGGGTACTTATGTACTCGGGTTTTGAACATGTGCCTATCAAAGAGATGTAGCACTGGAGTCATCCATTGCCACCAGCTCAACCATCGTCCACCAGATTTCCGGCCTGGGCGCTGCTTATCAGGTCGAAATCCACAGAAACCACCCAACATCTCCATGTTTGCTGGTGAATGTTGGTGGCAATCCCCATTTGTGCATGGCAAAAACGATTTAAGACCAAGAGACCGCACATGTTGGTCCGATGTCAGTTTTTATTCACCATCCAATTTGGTGGATACCCAATTTTGACCCCAAATGGATGGTTTTATAGAATGGGTTAGTAATGTTTAGTACTTCAATTTCTTGCTCTAGATGGGGAATGTATTGATCCAATCCGCAAAACACCTGTTTAAGGATTGGTCAAAATCCTCCATCTCTTGCAGCATGTTGATGGTCAGTAAGGGGAATCGAGGAATCATCTTGGCCTTACTCTTCAGCTTTGCTGAAATATCATGATTTATCCAGCCATTTTTTTTTTTGCATTGTGTGTGTACCCATTTGTCCAGCCCATTGAATACCCGTTACATACCCGTCAATATCCCATTACCCACCGCTAATCAAACGTGGCAAGGGAAAATCCACCATTTATAAATGATTTCCCCATTAACACCTCCATTGAGTTCGGGAAAGCTAGCCACGTTTGCTTACCGGAGGGTTACTCACCTCAATCCTCCCATCAGGAGGGTCTTGCGGTGCAGCCGCCAGATGTTTCCCTTGCAGGCACCACCCGTGCAACTTGGCAGCGTTTTTTGCACTGACGCGGGTCATGACGTCAAAAAGTGGGATAGCCAAACCTAGAAAAAACCACAAAGAATTGGGGAAGCAGCAGCGACAAAAAGTGGCAGACATCAAACATGTCGGTTATGAGAAGCATAATGAGGCATCCAGATAGTCACACCATGTCCGTTAGCCAATACAGGTATAAAGCATTGTAGGTGGCTCATACTGTAGGTGGTGGGGATAGTTCTACCCACGTTCCGGGGTATACAAAATCAAAAACACGCCATCGGAAAAACATGGTCTTGAGGAGGGAAATTGTTTTTCTTTTGGTTTCCCCGCCATACTTTCCCAAATTTGATCAACCCCTGATGACTACTGGACGATCCCACACTCCACGAAACAATCCCAGAAAAGTCACAGACCATCACCATGCTCACGCTGTTAGCGTCTCTTGGTGTCTCTTTCGGGCCAACATCATCTGGGTTGGTGTACTCTGTGCACCTCCAAATCTAGGCAGGCTCACGTCACCTCTTGCAGTAGACTCAGACTGTGAATTGAATTGACATGATCCAAACCTGTATTATTTGCACACTCAAATTTTTGAAATTGTAGATTCCCTTTCTTGGTTTCATCCGGACTGGTGGATGTGCATCCCAGTTAGTCAGTGGGTAATAACTTGCAATCCAGTTATGAGTTATAGTTGTATGTGGGATGTATCCAATCAGATCTCTTGGTTATGATCACTGCTTGCCAACTGGGTTCGCATCCCTAAGTGTGATTTTGATAAGTTTATATATATATATATCCCATTTATATCCAGGATTTGCTGATAAAATTCCCATGAACTGGTTGGTTTCTATCCCCACGTGATCTCCCCATTTATATGCATCTCAGCAGATGATCAAAGTTCCAGTTGCTCATGGAATCCGGAATCCACTATTTATTGGTTAAATCATGTTACACTCTGGCAATCTAACGTAGCTATGGAAAATCAGCATTTTCAATAGGTATCATCTATGAATGGGCCAGCGCCTCGCCCCAGGGGCGACAAATTACGCTGCAAATCCCCCAATTTGATGGTTGGGTTTGATCTCCCCATTGATATGGTCATCTATATCCCATTTACCCTCTGGTAAACTAACATAGCTCTGCAAAAATCACCATTTTGAACGGAAAAATCAAGTAGACATGGGCAATTTTCAACAGCAAACTGTAACAAAATTACCAGAGGGTACATCCTTATATTCCATATATATATATAATATATAATATATATATATATATTTTTCCAACAGGCACACGGTAGCGTAAGCTGCGGCCTCTGCACTCGGCTGTAGGTGAATTCACAGCAGTTTCGAAACATCAGTGAGGGGCATAATCACGACCAACAACAGAACCAAAATCAGAAACAACCATGGCCCTGTATCGATTCAGCTCCTCAGCTGTGAATTCCCTGCTGGAGCCATCTATGGGCGTTGCCTTGATGGCAGAAAAGAAGGAATACGCGAGTCCCTTGCACAGACTCGGAGGGTACTCCTTTAACGCTGACGTTCTCCACCGGCCGCACAGATCCTTACCTATGCTGGCCGCAATTGGCACTTCTGTTCTCACACGGAAGGCATGGAGAATGGTCAAAAGCGTGGGCATGTTGACAGTGAGAAGCATGGTGGGTTTCGCTGATGCAGCGCCCATGAGGCCCTGAGCGAAACTAACTACATCTACACCAGGGATCTCAGTCAGGACTCTCAGTAGAGGAAGACGCCATATGGATGCTGCAGAAGGCCGGTGCAGCGGCTCCGCCGGATGTTCCAGTACTGCGAACCCATTGGCAATGATGAGCTCCATAACTGCCTGTAGAGCGAAGCACAGGAGGACATTCCCAAAGAACAGCTGCGCCAGCTCTCTAAGCGTGACGCACTCCATCCCCCAGAGCTCCTCCAAAGTCCTAATAGGTCGAGGCTGGCCACGTTGCGGTTGCGCTGCAGACGTCTCTGAATCTGCTTCTTCTGCATGTCCCTGCTCGCGAGCACACGACCAAGACTCACAGGGCGGCCCTCCTAAGAAGCCTATTACGTGCTTCTTCCTGATTGCATCTATCCAAAAGCATCTCGTCTCTTTGTTCATCGCATCTCCAAGAATAGGATCATTCACCAGGTCAAAGGAGATGACATGCAAGGTCTGTCCCTCTAACTGGCCCGCCAGCTCATCGAAAAAGAACTGAAAATCTCCTACCCTTCTTCTTCCTGAGTAGGCGTGCTCAGCCGGTCACGGCCAAATGATCTCGGTGTCATAGTCGGCGCTGTAGCCTGAAGAAAGGCAGCATATTCATGACAATCTTCTGCGAAACTGGCAATGTCCTTATCCACTGGACAACTGCGCGAGGCACAGAGGAATGACCAATGCACAGGATCACAGAGCGCATCCAAGCCTTGCTGGAAATCCACAAGGTCAAAGTTGAAGAACGTTGCATCCTCATCTTCCAGCGAGTCCTTGAAAAAGATGATCGTGCGCCGCCAGGTAGTCCACGAAGTAGTCAGAGATTCTCCAAACGCAAGCACTGAGCGCTGAAAATCAGGGATCGACAATCTGTTGTCCATTTCCTCAATCAAGAAGAGGTAGAGCTCCTCATTGATGTGGATATCGGTGCGCAGACGAGGTGGAGGTAGACTTGGTCCTTGGCCAACAAGAGGTGGTAGAAAACGGTCATGTTGATGACTCCGCTCCACATCCTCTACCGAACCCGCACCTGGCACTGGGCGGCATTGAAAATTGCGGCTCTGCAGGAGTTGACGGCATCTGGTACTGTAATGCAAATGCGCCTTCATCTTCTGTGTGGTGTGGAAGAACTTGAGGCAAGCTCCACACGATGGCTGATCAAAGAGGTGGCGTACTGGCGCAACATGGCCATGGGCTTTGCACATGTGCGCCGCTTCTCCTGCTGCGGACTTGAAGCTTCGGTGGCACGCCATGCAGCCAAACGTAGCCCCTGTATCGCCATCAGGCCAGGGCCCCGAATGAACAAAGTCCGGGCCTCCAAAAGTCGAGGTCAAAGAAGTCAGGAGTTCACGATGAAAAACACAGACTTGATGACGACGTCGTCGTTGACCAATCGCATGGAGAGCCGCTCTTCGGACCAATCGCTTCCAATAGCCCGGATGCTGTTGAAGAAGAAGCAACCACTGTTCATATCCTTCTTGGGGATGAGGAAGATTAGAAGCCCTTCGAAGTTGTGACCACATCCAAAGCATGTCTTGTTCAAGAAGTCCACGCCACGTAGTATCAAGCGCCAAAATAGCCCAGAGATCTGGTAGTCCAGAATGAACCAAAGTGGCAAAATATCGCAGTCTCGTCACCCGCAGAAGCTCCTCAGGGCTGGATAGACCCACAGTGGTTAAAACCTCATCGTCTGAAACATGCGCAGCCGGAGCAATGCGAGCCAAACGCTTGTCAAGGTTAATGACCACCGTGTGGAACTTCTTGGTCATCTTGTCATTGTGCGCCACCCAGGACTCAGAACCATACATGAGCTTGGAAACCACGAGCATGTTGAAAAGCTCAGCCCGCTTGTCAAGGGGGATGAGAGGATTTTGAAACAGGAGTCGTCCATGTTGATTCATGGCCCCATGGGCAATAGCTGCCCGTTGTCGAACTTCCATTTGTTGATCTCCCGAATGATGTGAAACTCCTCNACAGGAGTCGTCCATGTTGATTCATGGCCCCATGGGCAATAGCTGCCCGTTGTCGAACTTCCATTTGTTGATCTCCCGAATGATGTGAAACTCCTCCCAGATGGCGGTAATGTTTGACAAGCTGAATTTCCTTGACTGCTCGTTCACATACTACTGGGAACACAGAAGCCGCTTGCGGTCCATAAAAGGTGGTACGATGTTGTCGACTGCGATGACCTCTGAATGTGAAGGCGATCTCGGTCTTACCTCGTCCCAAATTCGGGGACATGCAGTGAAATTCGCACTGGTCTAAGAGGTAGCCGGCCATACACCCCATCTGAGAGACCAGACTAGTGCAAGATCCTGCTTTGATGGTCAGAGCTAAATCATCCATCCAGTTCGGTCCAACATATTGAAACCAACAATCTTGTGGTGCACTTCTACCAAACAAGGGCAGCAGATCTTGTCCTTGAATTGGAGCATTGATGCCATGGACCCGCATGAAATCTTCGACCTTGGTCAACACCTTCGACCACGCAAAGCTGGAGATCCAATCCGCAAAGCAATCCCCAGGACGGCTTCCCATGCGCGTCCGTGAGTAGTCCTTTTGGCCCTGGACCCAAAAGTGTGTACTGGTGTGGATTGCTTGAATCGCTCTGCGGTCCATTTCCGACATACCTGCACATGTCAGAGCACATGGTCCTTGAAGGAGCTCATGGATTTGATGAAGGGCATCAGCAGGCATGTTGAGTCGCTTCATGAGGTGCGCCACCAAAGAGTCAGGAACAGTACCACCAAGCGGAAGCTCACGGAGCAAACGATAAAATGCTTCCGTCAAATCCAGGTACAAAACACCCATTGAGGCTTGCGTTTCCTTGCCATGGCGCATGTATGCTCTCAGCTGGTGCATTGCAAGCTGAACAGGGATCTTCTGTCTCCCTCCTACTTGCTGCCTTTGAAGGAAACGTTCAAAAAGACCTGAATGCCGTTGACGGACAGCACGATGGATGCTCTTTCCAAAATGATTGCTCACCAATAGTGAGCGAAAGGACATACAGCGGTCCGTCGGGCCTTTGCCCTTGTATGCTGGCGTCAATTGGCCGGACTTGTAGCCCAAATACTCATGGCCGTGGATGATCGTCTTGGCCAAGTGCGGAAAGAGGTGTCTCGCAATCACAGCTGCTTGGTGTCTACAGAGTTCACCTGGTATGCCGTCAGGTCCACTGGCACGACCCTGTGGGACTCTTCTCAAAGCCATTTCTAAATCAGTCAGGCTTGGCAGATGATCAACACCAAGACGAACATAGTCTTGCTGGAACTGCAAGAGTTCAGACACCCATTGTCGATGTAAATCAGCAAAACTCATCCTCTCTCCACCTTCCATCTCTTGGAAGAACGTCACCCATGTCTCGACAGCCTCGCTGGGAAGTGTGCAGACATCACCTGCAGCATTCCGAATCATCGGAAGAGGTTTGTGCTTTCGCTTTTTGGGGTTGCTGGGCCCCACAAAATGTCGTAGTCGACGGAGAAGAGTGGCTGCAGGAAGATGCTGTAGCTCATGCTGTAGAAGACTGCTCAAAGCTTCCTTCTTGTGATGAACCAATTGGCGTCGCATTCGAACGCAGACAATCTTGAGTTGAACTCGCAGCTTCAGCAATTGACATCTCCATGTAGACCCGTACTGGAAGACCTCATGCTTGTGCTCATCTGAAAAAGATCGAGGCTGCATTTTCCAAGCACAAAAGCAACCACGCAGAAGCTGCTGTCGATCAAATAGGTTTGCCTTCTTGAGCCGCCGCAATAACCCAAGTTTCTCTTCTCTCATGCTCCAGATCGTTTGATCGATGTAGGGCTTGTGGATGTTGTGAGGACCTTTGGGTTGATGACCGCCCAGGACATGATGCAGATGATCAGTGAGGGTCAAGGCCTGCGTCTCCACATCAGTACGCCAAGGCATAGGCGGAAACTGGGCAATCCTTTCTCGCATGCCCTCATAAGGGTGATACTGAAGCTTTTTCCGGTGATATCCACGGACAGCACCCGGTGGATCTAGATGACACTGATCCCACCACTGAAGCTGAAGCGCAATCACTTGATGATCATGAGACTCGGTCGCCAGGTCGAAATCTTGGATCACTTGCGAGTGAACACAACGCAATTTCCAGGATTGAGGGATGGCAATGTGATCGATGACAAACTCCCGCTCTCCAGCAACTCCTGTCCATGTCGCATTGGATCCTGTATGGACAGCACTCGTCGCTGGTAGACACAAACTCCACGTACTCAGAAATTCACGGAGCAATGGGGTACTGGAAGAGGAAGTAAAACCATCACAGAAAACCACCTCAGAGTCTTTGGCACCTGGCGCCGCATTCGCATCAACCATGAAAAAGATCGGATCACCATCATGTTGAGCTTGGAAGGTCTCATGCAAAGATTGCCACCATGTTGATCTGTCCTGCATCGAATAGCCGCTATGCGGTGCATGAGCCACGATCAGCCAGCAAGTCAATGACCCAGTGTCACAACGGACAATCAGACTCCTCGGAGTACTGTGGGTGACTTGGAAATGATCAGCTTTGAAATAAAGCTTGTGGGCAGATCGAGATTGTCCATAGGGCCTTCGCAAATCAATCCACAGCTCGGTACCATAATGTCCTCCTTCATGGCCTGAGGAAATTCGCAAAACATCATCCATGCGAAAAACTCCAGGATCTGTGCGGGCTTCTTGAATGGCAAGGATGTTGAGACAGTACCCCCTCATCTGGTCTCTGATGTACTGTAGCTTCCCTGCATGTCCATCAGGACCACGATACATAGATTGCACATTCGCGGAGGCCAAGCTGCATTGGAACTCGATGTTTGTAGCGCCAGTGTTCTGGGAGTCATTGCCGATCTCATTCGAAAGCGTAGGCAAAGAAGGAGCAGCCACATCCATGAAGCCATTTTGCCAAACAGGCATGCCACAGCGATGACCAAAAAGGAACCACAATTGACTCAGTTTGGCTCTCCAGGTTCTCATGTCCAACCTCTGTCTGGGCAAGTACAGAGACTGAGTAGCCTCTTGCTTCGCTGCAACATCTACAAGCTCGTTGAACACAGCCCCGACATGCGCACGAACATGGTGGACTTGAAACCAGCCCTCAGGCAAGGCAATTTCTAAGCATTGGAACAATGCCCGCATCAAACAGTACGACTCCTCCGGATTCTGCGTGCCCAGCTGGCCCAAGGCCTGGCCCTTACACAGGGACGAATCCGTACAAAAGACTGTCGCAATGGAGTGATTCAATGATAATCTCCAGGTGGCTGCAGCGATCAGTCCAGAACGTTCAGCAAGTTCAGAGCCAATTCTTGTAACTCCTGTGTAAGCAGAACCAGTGGGATCGTACCTGACTGGCTGCGCAGTCCAGCCAAGCACAGCACATGTGGACCTCTCATCCTGCAAATCAGGAGATGCGAACTTCTCAGCAATGACGATGAACGCCCAAGTGTCTGGCTTGCCCAAGTCATCTGCATGGTCTGGAGCCAATCTCCTCATGCTTGGTTGCGACGACCCGTCAGTGAAGATCAACAAACGGTCGTACTCATCAAGTTGCTTGGAATCTTGGAGAGGTTGCACTGGATATTGTTGAAGCTGTTCTCGAAGCTCATCAGGAAGTTCTAGACAAGCAAAGTCTGTGCAGAGAATATTGTAGCCAGATTCAAACAATTCCTTCAGATCTGCAAGATCAAATGCAGTTCTAAGACTGCATGGAGGTTCCTCTACAAGTACCTCATCCATATCAAACAAGACCGCTGTAGTTGCTGTGTGGGTAAATCTCGATGGCCACGGGCTGGGTTCTTTGCCAGGTCTCTGAGGCACTTCAACTACTGGTTCTTGATGATGGAAGACTACTCTTTGCCAGTCACCTCGTAGTCGATCCCAACTTCGTAGGACTGCACGAGGATATCCAAGTGCACAAAGAAGTCGCAGAGCACTGATCTCATCCAAGGTCTCTTTCGCTGTATGAAATAAGCAAGCCGGATCTGCATCGGCTTGTTCATGACAGAAAAGATAATGCTGTGTTTGAAGAATCTCAGAGCTTGCGATCTCTGTCTCCAGCGGGTCAAGGCAGAGAAAGATGTCATGCGGGAAGCACTGAAACACGTCGCAATGATGGCCCCAAAGTAGAAGCTCATCTTGTACTTGTTGTGGTCCTCCAGGATGTGCAACTTCAAGTGGAGTAGGCAGCCGGCCAAAACCAGAGCCATCAATGAGTCTGACTGCTACAGTCACAGGAAGGTGATGCTGTAGCAATAGCTTGGGTTTGCTCTGGATCATAGTCTTTCTCTGGAGTAAATCGAGTGAATCAATAGACTCTTCGGTCTCATCCCAAAATGTACTGCCTTCTGGAGGTGGAGGAAAGTTGGACTCCGTGTAGACAAGGACATAGGATAGACCGTGCCGATTACGTAGAGCAACTGGATCACGTAGTTCGAAATCGCCGTGCCAGGCCATACATTGGAGACTGTGACGTTCAGGAAAGCAACTCTGATCATAGCCAACCGTCACAATGACTTGTCGCTTCGTCAGCAAGATTGGACTGAAAGTTGCAAAATCTTGACGTCCTCCTGGAATGCGATTGTCGACTACCGTGTAGACATTGGCCGCTTGATCATGCTGACTACGTTGCACAAGGAGGATGTGCTGTCCTTGATCTGGTCGTCCTTGAGTCGCAGGAGGTTGAGGTTGAATCAAATAGAAGTTGATGGGCCACGCTGGATCAATATAATCTTGCCATTGTTCTGCACAAAGTTGCAGCCATTGCGTGACGTCATGGTGAAGAGTCACGATGCGGGGCTCAGCACATCTTTGATGATTTGGAAAATCCAGAAACCACGTAGTGACAGGAAGAGTCTGCTCTTCTGGCATTGCTTGTCCTGTCAACTGCTGTATCCACCAGGCATGGAGAAATTGCAGCGTGAAGGGCAATTCCGTGAGTGCACGCTGAACTGGCGGATCTTGTGGGTCTCGTGGATATAATGCTCCTTGTTGGGAAGAGTCATCATGAAGCGGGGGTTCGTGCTCCAGCTTCTCTGAAGGGCAGGAATCCAGGTCTTGTCCAAGAATCCTTTGTTGAGCTCTACGCTGAAAATGGGGCTGCTTTGGCAGTGGTGGCATTGAAAGAAGTTCAAGTTGTAGAAGATTGACATGTTCAAAATCACTGTGATCTGGCACCCATGGAGGATCAATGAAATGCTGATGCCATCCAAGAAGATACAGGGCATGATGGTCGACAATGTCTCGTGAGTTCATACCACGCGCAAATGCCGTGGCTAAACTTCTCGTGTTGACATGGTCGAAGCAAGGATCTCCTGGTGGAACTGCAAGTCGTATGTAATCCCCATCGATGAGGTCCACAAACACCGTGCTCAAGGGGAGGAACTCATGATTGCGCCAAATCAGACATCGGTGACGCATATGCCTGCAATAATGCAGAAGCCCAAGGTGGGCTAGTAATTGATGTTTGGTGAGACGATCAGCAAGTCTTCTGGTCTGTCTCACGATGTCTGGCATAGATGCAATTCTACTGGAGTGGAACTCGACATCAACAATCACCAGGCGTTCAGTGGACCCCACCGGAATATCTAGAGCTCGCTGCGCAATGACAGTTTCAACATGAGCTCGAAAGAGATCTTGTGGTGGATATCGCACCTGATGAAGATGAAAAAGATCAGCTGGTAGAACATGTAGCTCTCTTGCGATGCTAGCATGCATACCTTCATAGTCATTCCAATCCAATCTCAATGTGGTAGATGGGCGCTGCAGTGCAAAGATCATAGTGGTTTGCCAATTGGAACGTGGCCAAATCTGATCCTGCGTAGACCACGAATCCGAGTCAGAACCATCATCGACTTCGGCTTGCATGGGCACGTCATCATTTGATTGTACTGCATCGCGATTCTCAATAAGGAACTCTTCGTCGGGCCGATCCTGTACTGGTTCTAGGCCTCGATCAAATGCCGCAAGTAGAGACATTTCGTCATCAGCATCGGCATCATCAGGAACTTGTTGGTGCTCTGTGTGAAAGACCGCGGAATCACTGTGAGGAACTTGAAGCTGGTGATGCCACCGCATCATAGCAATGTCAAACTCTGAGCCCACATAGAGTTCAACTTCATCAGCAAAGCGCAGCCTCTTTGGCACCGTAGTGTATGGAGAACGAAGAATTGGTCGCGGAGCTTGGCTCAGGCCTTCATTCAGTTCAAATGCTAGCTGCAAAGCATCACTGCTAGCTTGCCAAACTGTGAGGAATTCCTCCTTTTGCAATGCACTGTGATTCCAGATAAGATCAGGATCTTGGAAGCACAGTGTCGCCTCTGGCGTCTGGCAGACCTCTGAAAAGTCTATCTGCCCGCCTTGGCGAAAGGCTCTAGCATTTTGGAGCCAGGCCCAGCAATAGCAGAGGTTTCTGTAGGCTCGGTACGGGCCTTTTTGGGTGCAGCCTCGTTCTCGAGCGATTCTTCTGGAGGTCGAACACGTATGGATTCGAGACTTGTCAGCATGGTNACGGGCCTTTTTGGGTGCAGCCTCGTTCTCGAGCGATTCTTCTGGAGGTCGAACACGTATGGATTCGAGACTTGTCAGCATGGTGTGAATCCCAGCTTGGATCTTGTCGGACGTCTCCATCTTGTCGTTGTCCTCCTCCACATCGGAGACAATCTCGGCGACATTCAGCGTCTCCTCGTCCTGTTTGAGCAGGCGCTCCTTGGTCTCGTCCAGATGTGCTCGCGCTTCTTGCATCTTCTCCCGAGCTTGAATAACACGCTCTTCCAATTCTTTGTCTTTGTTTGCAAAATCCTCCACAAACTGTTTCCATCTTTTGATAGATTCTTCCAAGTACTTTGACCATTTGTCCTGATGGGACTGTCTGGACCTCTGTGCCTGTTGGAACTTCTTTCTCGCTTGGTCCAACTTCGACACTGCAGAGTGCATGTTCTTGGAAGACGTTGCCTTGGATGTAGTTTCCTCGACAATCTGCTGTACTTCTGGATCTAGCACTGTCTCCTGCTTCTCCAAGGCTGCGACCACACGTGTCAGCTTTTGTTCTGCACGTTGGGCACGCTGTTCGGCTTGAAGTTCCGCGGTCGACATAGTGCTCTGTCCTGCTACTGCCGGCATGGCTGCAGCACTTTTGCTGTTCCAAGGAGGATCCAGATCGGGGACAGCATACGTTTCCTCCTTCTGTTTCTGACCCTTGGGAGTTTGACTGCGTCTCCTTCGAGGTGACTTGGTTGATTTCTTGGCTCGATACGGAGCCCCAGAATTGTTCTGCCAATTTGCATAGTCCCAGTCTTGTTGCGCTTGTCCTTTTTGACCTGGCACAAATGTGTGATCTATGCATTGGTTCCACAAATAGTCGCACTTTCCACAGCGCAAAGCGGCAGCTTTGTTGAGCCGGTAACACCAGCGACAACGCCACGGTTGTTTCTCCGTCATCTTGGCACGGATACTGCGAAGAAAGCCTTGATCTCGTGAGTGGTGGTTCTCCAGGATACAATGGATTCTTCTCAACCTGACAGCGCTCTGCTTGACAAACCCTTGACGATGAAGGTAAAAGGCCAAACGTGCCCTCGCCCTCGTTCTCCGGGCCTGTCGCCTCTGGGTCGGAGTCGTCGTGCTCCTTTGTGCGAATATTCTTGTCAACCAAGAGAAACAAAATGAAGATGAGGAAGATCTGGTTCCAAAATGACATACACAAAATTGTGGTCAAAGTCAATGATCCAAAGATTGCGATGCTCAAAGGCACCTCAGCGCAGGCCAGGGCTAACCAGTTTTGCCCACGCTGTGCCAGCAGCTGCAAAAGCCAAAATTCGCCCGAAAGGCAGCAAATGGCAAGGCTCTGGCAACGGTGCCCGTGAAACACCAGGTTCCACTAAGGCTTAACAGGGCGCCCTTGGACTCCTCTTGTCCACTCGACCCCAAAACCTTTATATATATATATAAAGTATATATATATATACCATTTATATCCCATCTATGCATCCCATTTACATCCTCAGGAGATGATCAAGTTCCCCAAGATCTCCATCTCTGCCATCAACGGCACCACCATCGGCGGTGGCGTCAATCTGGGGCTCCTTTGGCAGGATCTTGTCGCTTGGCGCTGCCTGGTGGGGCCTGAAGGGAAGGAGGACGTCAGTAGCGAAATTCAAAGTGGTTTTTGGTCCCTAGGACTAGACCCAAAAACCAAATTGCCTGGATTTTTATGGATTTGCATGGGCATCCCAGGTTTTGTTTCATCCTTTTCTCGCCAAAATCATCCGGCTTTTTGGGGCTAGACTCTGAAGGCAGGCACCTCTGACCACGAAACCCCTCGCGGATAGTAAGAATCACGACAATAGTCAGAATGAACATCATTTGCTCGCAATGACATTCATAGAAACAATCACAATGACAATCATAGAAATAAGCACGATGATGATCATAGCAATATGGTGATGATCATAGCAATATGGTTTTGGACCATCTTTGCATTGGGAGATGCAATCTGAGTCAACACGTCCCATCTGCTAAGGCCTTTGTGGGGGAGGAGCTGCGGGTGGAACGGGCTGGCAGAACCTCATGCGGGAAAGTGGGATATGAAGCTGTTACTATATGTTATATGTTACTATCAAGATGGAACCAGCTCAAGATTTGGGAATATGGAAATGCCGCCGGCTGTTTCATATTTTTTCCAATTTTGGTCGCCCGAAAGTGTCATGGCTTTCCGAATCGTTTATGCAAATCAAACCAACGCAAAATGCATTCAAGTCGTGTTTGCAGGTCCTGACTGCAGTTTCCCAGCGAACCGAACCCAGTTGCGAACCAGGTATTCGAGTGAGTCTTGGTCAAATCACGCTTCTGGTTTCTTCCAATCCACAACTGTCGTTTCTGGGGATTTTCTTGTTATCCTCGAAAATCAGTGATCCTACCCTCTGGTAAACTAACATTGCTACGGAAAATCACAATTTTTAATCGATAAATCCACTATAAATTGCCATTTTCAATAGCTATGTCAAATTACCAGAGGGTAGATCTTCCCGTCCATCTTCCTAGCCGTTCCCCCACAACGTTTTCCGCTGTTCGTGAGGACGTGACCTTTCGCTATCCTTTTGGTGAGCTGGGATTGGTGCCAGAACTTGGATCGTCCGTGCTGCTGCCGCTCAGCTTGAAGACTCTGCCATTTCTCACGAAGTTTGGGGGTCAAACAATTCCAGAAAAACAGCGAAACAGCTGGACTTAGATGATCTTAGATCCACGAATTTCTATCCTGTCCAAACTGCGAAGGAGCACATGAGGAAAAACAGATCCATAGTTGCAGGTCCTTTATTCATTTATGTTGATCTTACATGCACATCTCGCAGGCTGTGATTGATGTCTCTCTTTTCATCCAAGTGCAAACCATTCTGCTTCCTCTGTGTCACCAAACATGGAGACTCCCAATAGTTCGATATCAAGGCACTACTGTGATCATCTACCAAAATGAAGGGGCCCCAAGGATCAACAGCCCAGTTCTGTCACGAGAAGAACGGTGTTTTCTGGTGACAGCGACATTTTTTATTACGGACTTATTGGTGATCCTTACCCTTTGGTAATTGAACCCACCAACAGAATTTCAATATATGATAATTTATATGCATATGTATATATATATATATGTATAAAATACACACATATACACATATATGTATAATGATCTATATCTATATATACATATTTGGAAGAGGAAAGTCAGCCACTGACAATCAGCGATTTTCCTTTGCCATATGTGTTTTCGAGAAGGTACTCTCCAGCAACTTGTTATAGATATGGAACATTGACCATGAAAGCGGATCATCGTCCTTGGGCTTCCCTCACTGGAGAGTAACATATATGGTTATACAACCCCATGAAGCATTCAATAAAATGGTTTGTTACATCTGTCACTTTTATGTATAAATATAAACAATGTAAATATGTACATGTATAATTATACATACATATATATATATATATGTACACACACACATACATACATGATATTGTACATTGCCATTTTTTCCCACTGGTTAATCATCATTGAGCCATCATTTTTCCATATTACCACAGCTCTTCATGGATCACACATCTCCATGCGGGGCGCCATAAATCGCTTTCCGATTTTCCAGGCCCCGTGTGGTCGGCCTGACGCGCGCAAAGCAACTCATGCAGTGCGCGCTGGTTTGGAAATGAGGAAGCAAACCGTCTAGTGTACATAGATACGGTAATTCAAAGAATAGATAAATAGATAAACAAATAAATAAACAGATAAACAAATAAATAAATAAATATATATATATATAATATATATGCATGCATGCATGTATGTATTATATATGTATCTAGATACAGTAGGCGTTCTATATCCATCAATAGCTGGCAGTGGGTCCCTTTTGCAGAATGGCGGTGCCGGGGGGGTTCCAACATCTGTACATGTATCGTCCAGCAAACTAACATGGGTATGGAAGATCCACCAGAAATGCTGATCATTCCCTGGGAAATCATGGATTCGCATATCTATTCCAGTCTACCCCAAAGAGGTCTTGGAAATCATTCCAAATGCCCATTGAACTATCCTGCTTGATGATTTTTGTGGCTTTGTCTAGAGGTCCTTTTTTTTCGAACCCTTACAGTCAACTGGCCTTTCTGGGATCATAGGGCCCCCTCCCATTCCTTGGTAGTTTCATGGTCGCTACCCGATGATCCCAATGGGTGCAGGTACGGTTCAGAGTTCACCGCGCAGCAGGCGTTGCAGCCTCTTGGAAGCGGAGAATTTCAGCGAGAACATGGGGGATTTTTAGGTTTCAGATCAAACTACACACATGGGTGTGGGTCAATGCCAAATCATAGCAAAATTTCGGTTTCTATGGGCCCAACAATGACCACATTTCTGGCAGTATTTTTTGATGTGACTTTGTGACTCGTTCCCAAATGGGCAGGCCGTTAAGGCCCAGTATGGGGGATAAATATT
Source organism: Symbiodinium sp. clade C Y103 (assembly GCA_003297045.1). Taxonomy (NCBI): domain Eukaryota; class Dinophyceae; order Suessiales; family Symbiodiniaceae; genus Cladocopium; species Cladocopium sp. clade C. The sequence continues at coordinate 674,844 of BGPT01000621.1, read as the reverse complement.
TTGGTGTCAATTTCAACTTTCAACAAGCAATGAGGATATCCCCCGGAGTAGTGACTCCCACAAGGCAACAAGTCCCGCACCCGAAGAATAAGTTCTCACTGCCCAGGGGATTATGAAGCACTTTGAATCCATCTCAACCCCCATGTCAAGCCGTCACAGTTTCTGAGGTGGGGACTTTGCACCGAGGTGGTTCCCAGCAAGGAGGCAATACTTCTCCATCCCTGGGATGATTCCGGCCCTATGAAAGTGACACGTTTGGGATGGGTGGCTCATGATGCAAAAACATTGATACACATGGCTTGATCCTAATGCTTCACGGGAGACAAGAAATTTGGGGATCCAATGATTTTGGGAGTGGAAACCGCAATGTAAACACATGGGTCACACAAACAGGTCATTTTTCGTATTGAACCAGCCATTTTGGGGATCATCATTTGACGCATCCTCACTCTCCCGCCACAAACAGGTGCTTCCCAAAGCAGTGGAGGCGGCAAAGAAGATGGCTAAGATGCCACAGTCTGGGGCTCACCGTGGGTCAAAAAGATGTTTTTTTCATGGAAACACACGAATTGTTCTTGATACATTGTGTTATTCTATCAACTTTGTAGAAACATGTATGTTTTTTCATACTAAACTCTCTATTTGTTTTGAGTTCACTGCTACCACAACCTTCCAGCTGAAATCGGGACTGAACGATGGAACCAACAAATACGGGTGATTTCATCCACCGAACTGTTTTTTCTCTGCCAGCGAAAAATGGCATGAGATCCGAAGCAAAGACGGCTTCGCACTCGACAAGTTGCGCTTGTTGTTAGTGATGCCCCCGAAATTGGCTTCAATTCATCCAGTCTTTCTTGGGATGACGTTGCTGGAGCATGCTGGAACCCGTGATATTGGCCTGGTTTCATCAGCACCGTCCTGGTGTTTTCTGAGGTTCGCCCTGAGGGAGTCCAAACGCCTCCTACAGAAGGAGTCGACAGTATCAACCGCCCAACCCAAATGGTCTAGGTATAAAACCTAAAATTGACCATGGAACCCAATAAAGGCCAAATCCAGAAAGTAGGAACAGCATTTTTTAGACCTCCTTTGAAGAGGTGACATGTTACTGTAGAATTTTTGGGAACCTCACAACGACCTTACCGGTATATGAGGCTTAATAGACAGTGACAGGAGGATTTTCTCCCCCAGAAACGGTTGAGTTCAAATCATTTACCCTCCAGCAGTGAACATAGCCATGGAAATTTGTAGATGATTTGCCTATTTATTCTGGGCCATTTTCCATGGCTATGTCAAATAGACAGATGGTAACTCCAGATGTCTTTTGATGACTTTCCTTCTCAGAGCGAGCTGCTGCACCATTGAATCTGGCTTTCATTCTTTCCGCGGCTGGCAAGGCATTAACTCTAGGTCTAACTCTCTCTTCTTAGGGTTGCTGACAATCCCGACGTGTGCAACCTAGCTGCTAGGTATTTGTAGGTCTGCCCGACTTGGCCATGGTTGGATTGAGGGTGAACTTGCTTGTGGTAGGTGAAACACGGCTCTCTTCTTTGGGCAATCTTGATGGAACAAGTGGTATCACTAAGACTATGCAAGGTAAAAAGCAACCTAACCCCTACAGTGGACAACAGGAAGACAATACTTCACAACAGCCAAGTGAACTCCTGCCACAACTTTTTTCTTCATGGTATCTATTGTGTATATTCTATTCTCTATATAAGCGGAACCATGTTTGTTGGGGGCTGTCTCAGGCTCCGATCTTGTGGATCAGGAAGCCAGAAGGAAGTGGGGTTTAAAACTCATGTATTATCATGGATTGACACGATAATTCACGATAGTAAAATCAAACTGCAGGACACTAACCATTTATATACATATAAACCAACCACAACCATAAAATACTAATATATTTATAATTATTTATATATTTGCTAACAACAATGGACTAATATACAGGTATATATTAAAATAATTATTATAACAAGGTACTAATCATATGTCTATGGCCACTATCGGCCAGGACCTGGTTGCGGCGATCGACAGCATCACCCAGGAGGAACTGGAAACCCTGCGGAAATGTATCGTCCCGTGGCGTGGTTTTATGGGGGATTTTTCGCCCAGAAAAATGGTGGTTTTAGGGGATTTAAAGGATCAGTTGCCCGACAAAAAAAACAACTATTTTCGGAATTTTGTGGGGATATCATAGGAGCATTTTGGGGTATTTAAGCAACACACATGGGGATTTGGTAGTTGGGATTGAATCATCATGAGGATATCAGAGGTGTATAACCAATGATGATTCTGGCTGATGGTTCTGAACATGTTTTGTTTTTCTATCCCTGACCATCCGGTAGTCAAATGGGGGAATCCCCAGCACATGGTGGTCTTAATGGGAAGAAGATCAGGAAAAAAATCTATAGATGGGGGATTTTCTATTACCCTCTGGCAATCAAACATGGTAATGGGAATTCCACCATTTATAGGGCATTTCCAATTGCCACGTTTGAGGACACCGGAGGGTACCTGGGATGATGATTTTCAATGACTGCGAATCTTCCGAGGGTTTTGACATGACCAGGCATTCTCAACCTTTCAAGGGTACCCCGAAACCTTTTGGTTGGCCAACAGAGGCCATTCTAGAGGATTTAAAAGGTTGTTGTTCCGATTTTCAACCAACGCGAGGAACTGTTGTGGCTCAGAATTCTTGAGCCTCCTAAAATTGGACGGTTTCAGATCCACCATCTGAGCAATTTTATGGGTCGATTGCTAGCCCATATTTGAGCCATTTTGAGCCTAGGTTTATGCACTTTACAGTGTATGTCGAAAGCGAAACACAAGGGGCAGTCGTCTCAGGAGGTTAAGAAGATTCCCATGACAGTTCACAGTGATTTTTTAGACACAGTAGGATAATTGACGACCCTGTGAGCACCAGGTACGGCAGATGAATGGATGTATCTGTATAATTACAATAATAATGATGATAATAATCATGATAATTGATGTACATGTACTGTATAGCAGGTTGACTTGGACCACTCTCAACGTATATCTGTAGAGTTCACAACGGGGAAGTCGTGCAAATCGTACACCACTTGTAAACGATTTCTGAATACATGTGAGTAATTGTGAGTAGATCATACTTGTATTGTATGTATACATGTACATGTATATTGACATATACATAGACACAGAGATAGACATATATAGACACACACACACACGTATATATATATATATGTATATATATATATGTATGTATATATATATATATTATGTATATATATACATACATTGCCATTTCTGTGCATGAAAGGTTCATGAGATTTGCGAGACCAGACCGTCTTGTTTGCATTTGTTTGCATCAAACGGATGAAGTTGGAACAAGTATCAAGGAATCTACGGCCCCCTGCTCAAACTTTAGATACCCCAAACACTGGAGGAGTCAGCCATGGTTTGGTCTGAGAATAGAGCACCCCATGAGTACCTCCACCTTCCCATGCAGACCAGGACATTTGATGGTTGATCATCATTTTCCCTCTTGCAATGACCATAAATTGGCCGCTTCTCCATTTCTGGATAGGCCCAAATATCATATTGTTGATCAATGCTGCTTAGTAAGACTCTCATTATATCATTGTACCATCCCATGACATCCCATTCACCAAATCCCCACCCGGCGCCCCGGGGACGCGTTTTAAGGCCAGTCCTGAAACTCAGAAAGCCATGATGGCTCTGATGATGAAGACCAGTCGCCTGGTGACAAAACCTGGAGCGGGCAATGGTAACTTTGGATACCATTCTTCTGGATGAATGGGTTACTGTAGTCAAGCTTCCATTTAAGTGGTTTTTCAGCCTTGAGGATGTAGTTTTTGTAATCCACATTCATAAAAAGGGTTCATGGGTTGAGAGAACCCCAATTCTGGCAAAATATGGAGTATGTAATGCCCCTCCCCTGTATGCAACCACAACGATTTGTTTATGGATATATACAAGCTTAGGGGGATGTATATTTTTCGGGTGTTGGCAAGACTCACGGATTGATTTGCCAGAATATAGCCGCCTGTAGGTATGGTTTGTTTTAACATGGCAACTGATGGTCGAGTTATTTTCGTGGGTGGTTGAGTCTTGCGCTCGTGTATGGGACCGAGGGTCCGAATCATGGAGCAACGTCAGCTCCATTGTGAGCCACGGGCACAAACGGCCCTAGATGTTAAGCTCTTGTTTGTCGGAAAGTGGTGGTTTAAAGTTTGATGTTTCCCGAATGCGTAGCGAAGGGCTCCTGTTTATCCTTGGAGTCTGAGGACGAGGTGTGTTCTCTCGATGTTGCTTTGCAGTCTGCAAACGCTCGCAACTCTTCGCAACGGTTCGCAATCGGCCGTGCCTATAGCGAGAGTTCGAAATCGTGTCATTTTTTGAAGGGTTTTAGCAGACCTGGCATGTCATTTTGTGTGGTAGGCGTGGCACTTGGTGACGCTCAGACGATCTCAGACGTGTGTGTGGTCACGTGTCAAAACTTGTTTTGTGTGACAGGCGCAGGACTTGAGACACGTCCGTGAGTCCACTGCATTGACTTTCAGCTGATTAAGTTCTCGGCTTCAGTAGCGACCCTATAGCAGGATTGCATTTTTTTTGTTGGCTTCATGATGGTCTGCCTTCATCATGATGATGACAATGATGTTGATGTTGATGTTGATGTTGATGACTATGACGATGACGATGATGATGACGATGACGATGACGATGATGACGATGATGATGATGATGATGATGATGATGATGATGATGTTGCTGGTCGTGGTGGTGGTGGTGGTGGTGGTGGTGGTGGTGGTGGTGGTGCTTGTGGCGATGAAGAGCTGATGGAGATCTTCACATCATGTTGAGAGCTTATCTCGTCATGGGAGATCCCAGGGTATTTGAGCAAAAACTCCACCACAATGAACAACAATCCACAAAATTCATTGAACATTTTGCAGTTCCAACCCAACGTTTTAAAGCAACCAGGAGCGGCCAGGTTGTCTCAAATTTAATGACCGACAATGGGGACTACCGCAAAACCTGTAAATCTTTTGGAGGTTTTGGAAGTGGTTAAGACATGTTTTTGTGCGGGAAGCGTGTTTGTGAAAATCAGAGGTGAAACTCTTGCGGGTTTCTTACTAATCGAGCCTTCCAATTCATTGAACTTTTTGAGGTTTTTGGAACTGGTGACATGTGTTTTGTCCGCGGTGAAGTATGTTGGCATCTCGAGTGTGGCGTGTGGTTCCTGGGGTTTGTAGAGTTTGGACAGAGTTTGCAGTGTAGAGTGTGGAGGTCGATGTATAGAGTCCGGAGCAGGCCACCGCTGTGTTCTGTATCAAGATGCATTCGGGTTCGTGGACCCAACATATATCAACATCATTGAACCATGAATCGCATGCTGAGCCCGAGGTAAGAACTCGTCGAAGTTGTGAGCAAAGCTTGGTGAAAATTGGATGTACAAAGCATCGACTTGGTGTGGAAGCTGTCACCCAGAAGGGCGGCAAACCATGCAACAGGCATCAACAGGTGGACAATTGATGATTTGGGATGATTTGGGTGTGTTTCAAGGGCCTTTTCAGGGAAAAAATGAGAACATGATGATAAACTATGGGCCATGGAATTGGCAGACACAGCCATGTGGTGAATGAAATCATTCTAATGGCACTTTGTCAGGTGTCCTGGAATCCCACCTCTTTTTGAAGCCCGAGCACCGTACATGACAGGACAATGTGGTGCCGTCTTTTGCCAAGGCTGGCTCACGACTTGCAACCACGACTAGGCACAAACAAGTGTTGATCGAAATACTATATATTTATTTTTTTTGCGCTGTTCATTCTGAACTAGAACATCAGTGATAATGTTCTTGGCTCTAAAGTTCTAAACATATATCAAAAGAATAAACAAATCGGACGATCGAAGGCCACTCCAAAGGGTCCTGAAGCAGTCGACACCGTTTCGCAATTGATCGCCTGCTTCATGGGTCTTGCTGACCCGGTCTCTTAGCTTTAGCCACCAGCTGCACTTGGCACTTGGCCGAGGAAAAAAGAAAAGACACATTTTGGGTTTGGGGAGAGCAGGACACCATGAGAGACCGCCTTTGGTAAAACCTGGAAAAGGTAGGACACCATGGATCTTTTTCTGTGAGCACAGGTTAACAAGTATTGTTTTTCCGGCAATTCCAGAGTGACCCTTTGACTTCAAACCATGGGAGAATGATGGGTCACTTTGTACGGTCTACAGCGGTTCTGACATTTCCTCTCTTTGTTCTGCTTGAAATGGTGGTTCCGATACTTGTGAAACGCGGTTTTCACAAACATTCCCATGTATCTGCTACTTAACTTAGAGTTTTTGGTATGCAAAACCACAGTTTTTCTGGTTTTCGAAAGCGTCCAGAAGTGAGAAAATGATGAATGATAGTTTCGCGACAGCTAGGTTGTCCTGGATGGGGAGGTGGTGCCTGGGAATCTAAGTATCTCATAGTATCTCCCCATGTTTTTCTTGACGGCCATTCCGCCAGCGCCACCGGCGCGTCCACCAGGTTGGAAGCAGTGCAAAACGGTCCTGAGCCGCTTCGGCAAGGCCGAGGTGGAAGCTTCCCGCTTCAGGGCTGAAGGGTCTTGATCTATGGGAAATCATTACATGGAATTGTGGGGTTATAGAATTGTCACTATCACACTCGGATCCATTTGTTTGCTAAGCGGAATCATGTCCAGGGTGGATGTTGCAAGCTACTTTGCTTGAAGGTATTGGCTTCGTCACTAGGCATCGCCTGACAGGATGGGCTCATCCCGGGAGGTCTCCAAAAAGATAGAACAGGTCCTTCCTTACGGACGATGTGTCCCCTATATTTTTCCAGCTTTCCAACTTTCCTATGGCTGGGGGTTACCAGAGCTCCATGAGCTCCAGATGGAACGACGGAAGTGGCAAGAGAAGTGGCAAGCGCAGTGTGCGGAGCTCGAGGCCTTGATTTGAGATTGAAGCAGCGCCAGAATTTTCTGGAGCAACGACTTCATCATAGATCATAGCGAAGTCACGGTGGTTCCACTGTGGAGAAAGAGGGGAAACCATCCATTTCATGGCCAAGGAAAACATGATTTAACCTTTTCTTGATTTCGGATTTATTCTAAGTTGAAATGCAGATTGTTTGGTTGGTTATATTCTCCTTGGGAAATTCATCGGAAAATCCGCAGAACCATGAGATCTCAGGAGCTGAAGAAAGAGGCCAAAGAGTCGCTGAACATCAAGGACCTAGTCGATCCCCCATGGTCTTTTTTGTGGTTGATTCGTTTGGGGAATCATCGAATCATATCCCCAAAACAGCCAAGTTTTTTTGAGCTTTGGGCAAAGATTGTAAATCTAAGTTGAAGACATCAAGTTTTTTTTGGGACTCGGGACCCAGGGTCACAGGTGCAGATCAACCGCGAGCCCGAGTTTCGCTTTAGAAGATTCCAATGAGTCACTACAGAAAATTATCAATGAGTTCAGAAGTTCGGAAATTAAGAAGTTTTTAAATGATTGCCTACTACCTGGTCATATACACTAGCGAAAATTCCAATGAGCAGTTGCTCCTGACTTGATGGTCGCCAGGACGTTTCGCAAGCGCAGGTGGCTGCGCTGAGGGAGAGGAGCGCAGGGGATTTTGGGACTCAGCAACAAGATGTCCCTTTTTGGGGGTGTCAATAGCACCTGAGCTGTGAAAATAAAGTGGCTTTTCTGGGGGGTCGATAGGGGTCTGGGAGAAGAAGCTGGTTGTATCCTTGTTTGGATGGGTTGCACACCCAGTATTTTCACCCAGGGCTAAGGGATTCTTCCGAGAATTGGCTCAAGGGGAAAAGCATCTGGAAACTTAGAGAATTCCTTCACATTCCTTCATGTAGCATCTGATGATCTAATGCTGCAGGACATCCAGATTGGGCATCATGCTCGGAGGAGAAGGTGAAGCGGGAATCTCCAGGGTTGGGCTTGGGATGCTGGTAATTTCACTTTACATTCTCAGACCTGCTGGGACCCGCAGATTGGCTGGTTGCGGGTGAGGAACCATAATCCACATGATGAGAATTGCGGCCCATGCTCATGGATATCCGTCGTCCCAAAGGCTGGAGATGTTGAGCAGTGGACTCCAATTTTGGATCCCTGGTCCTGGGTTTCATGTTGGTCGACGCAATCCACTGAGGTTGAAGACTTGGGAAGTCATGGAAAAAGTCATGGACAGTTTAAGAATTCACATGTATCATGTATCATCATATATCATCATATATCATCATACATCATCATACACCATCATATATATATATATATTTATTAATAATAATTATGTAATAGTATTAATAATATCCAATCAGGACCAGGACCCCCCCAATTTTATGCCAGGCCCCGTGGCAATCGCCTTTGCCTGGTGAGGAACTCCAAGCAGAAGTTGGGCCATGGCAGTCAACCAGCAAAGTAGGGATATCATGGGAACATTTGATGTGTGTAAATATATGTATATACCTATGTATGTGTATATATAGTATATATATAGAAATACTGTATACTATACTGCATATCATTCAACAACTTGATCTGATGATTGGGTGTGTCTGAAAATGGTACATTACACACCCAGTTTGGTCTAATGTGAAAATCACGATATTGCAGATTTAGGGATATCCCATTTTCAGACAGATCTTTTTTTTGGGTCAAGCATTCTTTAGTGTGGAAAAATGTTGAATCTCGAATTTTGCTGCATCCCCAAGTCCTGAGTGCAGGGGAAAGCCTCCGAGTCTTCCGAGCGTGACTGATACCTTGACTACCCACAAACCTATGGGAAAAACATGCAATGTTTGGACCTTACACTTGGAGCCCGTCATACTTGGGGATGGACATCTATTCTCCATTTTGACACATCAATCTTCATTTTTTTGAGGTCAAACATTCAGATCTTCTTGGGTAACATCTGCAACTTTTCTTATTTCAAACTGGAAAAAGATGCAGGTCAACTCCCGTTCATACGCAAGTCAAATCCCAATGTTTGTCCATGTTTGCTTGGCCAAATCCGATTCTCTCCGAGTCAACTTTCCACCTTTGCCGATAAAATCTGCGTTTTCCACTGGAAATCCAAATTTTCGCTTATCAAATCCGACATTTTTGGTATAGTTTCCACGCTTTTCCCAATTTTTTCAAAGGTCAAAACTCTGCCGTTTTGGGTCGGTCAACCTCCCACCCTTGGCGTTCCGATCCGCGGGAACATGGTCTCCTGGCTCAGGTTCCGCGTGGCTGCCTTCTGGGCGCCTTTGAGACGAAAGCATTTGGCGAACTTGGAGAAGGCGGGGCGATGGGGTTTCCATAGCTCATTGGATTGGTTTAAGGGAAAATCGGAACCGGAAACCATGGATTTTCCCATGAAATTGATTGGGGTTTCCGGTTAAGATTTTCCCATTCACCAATCCATTGAATAGGAGGTATCCCCAAAAATGGATGGTTTATGGAAGATCCCAAAGAAAAATCTCGATGATTTGGGGGAAAAAAACCTATGGATTAGGACACCTCCTAATATATCTTTGTACATCGATCTTTTCTATCTGGATCTGATCTATCCCATCTTGTTTATCTCTATCTGATCTACCGAGTCTAATTTCTCTAATCATCTGTCTGTCTACGGTGTCTGTCTGTTTGTCTGTCTGTTTGTCGGTCTATCTAGTGATATAAAGGTTTGTCTTCTTTAAGGGGGGATACCCCTACTTGTAATGGGGAAAATATGAGGCATCAGCGTCTTTCTCTGGTCATCAGTTTCGGCAAACCTAGATGGCGTGCTAAAGCGGATTTACCATAACGAAAAGGAATATTGGGTTTTCGAAGACATGGAGGAGCTAAGTCATGGTATGGTTGGTACTGTATGTGTTGGCTGCTAAGCCCTTGGGTTTTTCTTCGGATGCTCACTAGGAGGATAACTTCTAGACAAAACCAGGAAAATGCGAGGGGTGTGTCAATGCTTCAGCAACTATATCAGTGAACGATTCAGCAACCATACGTCCATGAATCAAGAACCATGATTCTGGAACCTTGACCTTGTCAACCCACATCCTCCAGACGAGAAGGATTAAAGATGTCAAGCAGAGACTCGCAGGACTTGAGGATGGTCCAACATGTCGATCTCAGGAACCCTTCGCCCAGCATCACATGAGGTCCACATGAAGATTCTTTTCACGGGCAGTTCACTAAAAGATTAGCAGTGTCCTTAAATCCGCTTTGCAACATCTGGGCAGTGTGTCTTCCTCCTCCGCCGAATCCTCATCCTCGCCCTCTCGCAGTACCAATGGTAAGCCGTCAGACAGTTTGTGGCGAACCGGACCCGTTCAACCGACCCCACAGACAGCTCGTGGCGCACCAGACCGGAGCACTACATCGACCCCACTTGGCTTGAGGCTTGGCGTGGGCAATCATACAAGTACACCGCAAAGCCCAGAAAATCCGGACGTCAGTTCCACAGCAACGTGCCGGACATCGGTTCCACGGAAATCCTGGAGACCCGCTATGCAGCTATCTTTAGAAGGGGGTGTTTCGTTGATGCGGCCCGGAGTGGCTATTGGCCAAGGCCACAAACCCAGCTTGCCGCAATAACATTGCTTGGGCAACATGCGGTTGCATCATTTGGTTCATCTGTGTTGCTGCCTTCCGGGTGATCATTTTCCATTCCGTTTGATCATGCTTTGGCTTAAATGTGTGGATGCTGGTATGTGGCGGTGGGGTGGGTTGGCGGATCTTCAATGCCGGTTTGATGCTGTCAGGTAATGTATGTCATGCATGGTCAAATCAAACCGGTACATAAGCAGATGTTGGGAAGAGATAAAACAACTTGTTGCCAGGTATCAGTGGCAATGGTCAAACGAACAAAAAAAGAAAGAAACTCCATAGATCTCCATAGTAACCGTAACAATAGTATCATATATAACAATTTATATAGATTTAATGAGATTTCATGGAATTTAAGACCCCTTTCACCCTGCGCTTTTGTTTGTTCTGCATCGGCAGCCGTGCAGTTCGCGGCCAAGAGCTCTCTGGACCGGCTGCGGCGGCGGATGAAGGCTGCGACAGGAGGCGGCCAGGGGAGTGGGTCAAAACCCTGGTACCTTATATAAGTACCCTAAGTCATGGCTGGTTAATGGATGTTGATTCCCCCAGTCATATGGTAATTTCACAGGTAACTTGACCCATCCCCATTTAGATTGAAACCATGTGTCTGCTTACAAGTTAGAAAGCCAACCAGCAACACCCACGATTCTTGGCAAGCTCCTCTGCACTAGTCCGCATCTTTTTGGCAGCTAATTTTGAGCATTCCCCTATGCCCTGAGAAAAAAATATCCAAGTAGATTGCATCTCTGGAGGATCCACAATGTTGTGGTGGTCCGGGGAAGGCAATGGTTGAATCAATTTCTGGATACAGAGCCTCGGTTCCGTGTAATGCACCTGCTGTAGAGCCTGGTCGCATTCTTTGTTTGGCAGCTACAGCAGGGGTCTCCATTTGCTTGTTGCGAAACTTTTCAGTGTCATCAATTCGCACGGGTGTCGTGATGCACAGTTGTCGGCAAGATGGACAGAACAGCAACAATGGAACAAGTTTCAGCGAAGTTTCATGTCAGCAGGTCGTATGTGGTTAGTTACGACCAGGGTTTCTTTGATTTGCAAGAGTGCATCGGGCAGGGCTACATGAAGATATTCAGTGAAGCCTGCGCTTGGGGACGAGTTTCACCTTCATCTGCTGAAAGGAGGCAGATGCTTGTCCATTAAATGCTTTGAAAGCCGCCCAAGCCCATAGTTAAAATTCTCAGAGGTTGCCGGCGGATTCATCAATGAGGATGTGCATTGAGAGACTGCGCGTAAACCAACATTTGAATGCATGCATGCATCAAAGGCAAGATTTGTACAGCTCAGAGCATGCCTGCACAAAGCAAATTGTCAACAGCTTGCAAGTCGCCAAGACACCACTCTTGCGGGTACCCTTTGCGAGCTTGCAAAACTATCATTTTTTTTTATACAAAAGGTAACAAGAAATTGATGATTTCAGTGACGATATTTTTCTTGAAAAAATATGTCTCTTATTGAGTTAAACCAAACCATGAGGGATCAAGAAACTAAGTTCCCCAATTGAAAGTAAAAGGGAATGATTTTGAATTAGCACCACCAAAAATCTGGGGGTTCCAAAAGGGACTTTCGCTAATTTTGGGGGATTATTAATCCTAACTTGACATAAATATATTCGTTTCCAATCAGGCAGTTTGTTCGGCAATACCAAATGTCCGGAGTCCCCAAACATATTTTTGGCCCTCACTGTAGTATTTGGATGTGGATATGTTTGAAGGGGGGTTAAATAATCAGATACCGGAAAGACAGACAGACAGCTAGATAAATGGATAGAATAGGATAGGATTTGGCTTTGGATTTGGAGAGGATTGGATTCAATGTGATTGGATTGGACTGGACTGGATTGGATTGGATGGAGTGGATTGGACTCAATTGGATTGGAATGGGATGAAATAGATTCGGTAGGGTTGGTTTGGATTGGATAGAGCAGATAGATCAGATATATAGATCAGATAGATCACATAGGTGAGATGCCTGAGATACGTGAGGTAGATGAGGTAAGTGGACATGTGGGCAGGCAGACAGACAGACATCCAGACAGCCAGCAAGACAGACAGACAGGTAGATACTTACATAGACAGATACACAAGATGTGTGCACACGTTCATACACACATGCATAAACACATACGCTGGTGCATACGTCTTCGCATCGCATCCATAATATCAATTACATACATATATATATATATACACAATTTTGACTTCAGGCTTTTCTGATTACAAACGAAAAAACACATGCACATAGGGCAAACATACAAATATGGATATGCATGAAGCTGAACATAAATCAACAAATAAGAAAACACATGCGAACATAAATGTGCGAATATAAATTACACGTACAGGCCGGCGGGCTACAGGCAGAGCTGAGAAAAAAAACCTAAAGTCTTTAGGGCACCCGCACGTACATGTGCGTACATGTGCGTACGAGGGGGAGAATTTCAGCACCCGACGATTCGAACGTTCGTTCGGTTGTGGCCTTGTGGCCTGCAAGTATCGTTTTTCGTTCAAAGTAGTGTGCGTCCTTTTGCAGACGTGGATTCAGGTACCCCCAGGTAATTACTCAATGTCAACATTCACCAGGAACCCATTGTTGTGTCCTAAAACAGATGCCGAATTGTAGAAACAGGAACTTGTCAGCAAGCTCTCCAACTTTCCCAACAAATTGAACCCATTACGACGAGATTTCTCGCTTTGTCCCCCCATCCCTCCATGTTTTGGATATTTTTGGAGTATTTCATGGCTCAAGACCGGCGGTGCCGCCGGAAAAAATACGCCAGTGTTTCCCCTGGACTGGCGCTGTGAGACCACGGGATGCGGGGAGTCCCACGGGGGGGCCGTTCGGAAGTGCTGAACTGGATGGGTTAAAGGCATTGAACCCCCAGACACTCACACACACGCAACCATGATCTTTGACAATTCTAGCAGTGTCCGTTTAATTTTGCAGGTGCCCAATTGTGACCCACACCGTAAATGATGGCAATGAGAAACTGGTTCAAGACCCGTGTGTACCCCCAGTCGTGCACGGGATTCCAACTTTGAGGTCTCCAAATTTTCATACGATTTCAATGGCCTTCAGTATGATTTTGGTTCGACTTGATGGAACACGCAACCCCTGAATGAAAGTGATACGCGGAAGTGACAATCCTCCAGAAGGTCCGAACACTGCAAAGAAAGTCAAAACGTATGAATTGTTGACCGGTCACTTGGGGATATACATCCATGTGTTTGTGAAGATCAAACCATGAATTTGATACAGAGTTTCTTGTGAGTGGTTCAAATACAGTATGTATATATATATATATACACGTATGTATATATATATATACATATACATATATATACGTATATATATATATATATATATTGTAGGATGATCATTCAGTTGAGCAAACAGGACACTGACTGGATTACAAGCTGCTACACACCAGCGGTAAGAGGTCCATTTGCAAACCTCCAGGATCATCCATCACTGTCAAATTCCTGTGGTATAAGGCTCCCAGTTAGAAGGAAAACCATTCTGTTGACAGTTTTTGGTAGTTACCCCATTCTGGATGCGTAGTTATGCCCCATTGAATCCTAGTCTTGATCGATTTCCCACCAATTTCCCGAAACACCTCCCGTTCATTCGCCCAGTCAGACGTCCCATTTCTGGGACGAGCCTCGAGGCTCGGCGCGGCCGGCATGTTGGGTGCCACATCCGACGGCCTGCCAGCAGAAGGCATGGCTGGGCTGCGGGGATTTAAGATTCAGAGGAATGGATTGTTCAAGTATGTTCAATATGTTCAAATTATACACCATGATAAAGAGCATCCCTTATATTATTCTAAGTGGAGGTTGATAACTGATTCAGGCTTGACATTACCTTGATGAGCATGGCAATGTAATTGGAGGTGTTTGCCAAGGGTGAGCAATCTGACCCAAAGATTTTCTTCAACCACCGGAGATGGTGAATATCGATGAATATCGTGATATGATCATTGATCATAGTGGCAACTGGTCAATGATACACGGGATAGCCGCAGTTGGGAGATTTGCTCACCAGTGTTATGAAAACCTACTTGCCGCAGATTCTGGGACAGAAAATAGGT
>BGPT01000621.1:645119-655119 GCA_003297045.1 Symbiodinium sp. clade C Y103 | reverse complement strand
ATGACCCCAGTTGACCCAGGGCCACCAGGAGGTCCATGCTGAATGGATAGATTTCTGGAGATTCTTAGATCACAAATGGCCATGTTTCATGAACCAGACATTTTGATGCATTTTGATCATTTTTATCTTTGGGAATCCAAGCTCAACAAAAACCATCCCGCCTTTTTCCGGGCTCCCGAAATTCATGGGCTGCAGATCGTAGTAGTGTCGGCGCATCAAACATCATGAGACCTTCCAAAATGGGCCGGCGACCGAAGTGACCCAGCTCCACTTAGATTCTGAAGATCTAGCTTCAACTTTAAGCGTTCTGACGGGCAAATCCTCGGACGGATCAAGCTCACCACAATAGTCAATAGTGATGAACGTCCAAAAACATGACTTCAATGATATTATATATATATACATACATATTATTTATATAATTACGTAATGTATATTATCTACATAGATACATGCACACAGCAAACATGTAATGATACTTTTCCTTCCGTTCACGTGTTTTTTCACATCTAATTGACCAGGCGAGCCGTCTCCAAGCCACGTTTCTACGCCCATCGCCGCCATGGCTGTCTTGCAGCCTGAAGACGGGGTGCTGGACTTGTTCCGGGCGGTGGATGGGCTGCACAAGGCATACTGGAGACTTGGCGGAAGATGGGGATGGGTTGAGTCAGGTTAAGCCTGGAATCCCTTGTGAATATCGCAATAGCTGGGAGATGGACTTCTGGATATCCATTTCCCCTTAAACGTTTTTTTGGTATTGATCCATATGTTTATCTTTGTTTCTATATTTTCAACTCTGCATGTTTTTTTGCAGACGAAGATAGCTCCACTACTGATCTGCCTCCATCAGCATGCTGCTTTCAATTGCCACCTGGGAACGAGGGAGTATGCAAACACGCTGAATGTTGCCCCTTTCAATCTTTTTAAGCGCAGGGACGGGTTGTGGGTAGGAAGCTGTGCCAAACATGATGCTAGTTCATTGAGCGTGTTCAAAACTGGAGAGATCCCAAGTACAACTGGCTTCTCCCCAAACATAGGCCCTTTGGGATACTTGCAGGAAGGTTTGGAGGCTCCAGCTGTTGCAAATTCTGAACTCCAAAAAATTTGAAAAAAAATTATGGTGGCCCTCATTTTCCTCTATTTGGATGAGTTTGACACTAAAGTAGCTGCGTCACAACCGTGGCACTCCATCGACCCAGTCATACCTTTGGGGGTTTTCAAAAGAGGTGGCTTGATGAGTCAGAGGCTTTACCACGTTATCCCCCAATTTGGCAAAATCCTCATGCTCTCCCATTTCCGGGGCTTAAATGGTCGAGCATCAGGAACCCCCCAATCCAGTTGATCATCATCAGTTTATCATCATTTTATCAATCAATAGTTGCCATAATTTGTGGATATTGTCAGTATCCTTATGATGTCCAAAATTTTGGACATCACCATAGTAATGTGCCATATTTTGTTGCTTGAACCGCCATCAACTCTTATCTTGTCTTCCCAGAATTGGTTGGCGAATCTTTGGAACCCTTCAAAGATTCAGAAAACTCATGGATTTTGCACTTTTTCCCCGAAGTCGCGTCCACACTGAGGGGTTCTTACGGTAAGGGTAAAGGCCGGCGTTGATCAGGGTGCTCCATTTGGTCTGCGGCATTTTTCCTGTAAATTGTCGGATAAAGTGGCTCTTGTTGAATGTCCGCGTTTCGACTGCGCAGTCTCGCACAAAGTGGTGGTCGCGGATTTTGCTTCTTGTGGGGCGCGGCATTTTTGCAGTAAATTCTCGCATAAACGTTTCCTTCTGAGATGTCCATGTGCGTTTCGACTGCGCAGACTCGCACAAGATTGCGGCGTGATGCTGGCCTTTCGAAAGGTGTCGTTTTACTAGCGCGCCGTGATCGTTTTTTTGAGCTATGTCCATTTCGTGTGGCAGGTTTGGAGGTCTGAAGCGTCGTTTTGTGTGGCAGGCGCAGGACATCGGACACTTTTTTCATCCGTGTGGCAGACGTGGGACATTCTGCAGGTTGCTAAACGTTGGCAGGCGTGGGTCAAAATGCGAGGCGCTTTTGGAGCTCATTTTTCGTGGCAGGCGCAGTATTTGCTGAACTTGGACGACGTTTTGAAAGGGTCGAAAGTCACGTTTTGTGAAGCTGTCGTCGAATTTGATTTTGGACATGATGATGATTTCGCGTGGCAGGCGCAATGCTTCGATGACCTTAGGCTCATTTTTTCGAGCGGCAAAAATTGGTGTCAAATTGCGATTCGCAACTTGATATGCAACCCTTCCGCACGAAATGGAGGTCGAATGGCACAAACTGGTGTAGAATTGCGATTTGGAAATGTCTCTGTGTAAAAGCTTCTGTGTGTAAGAAAGTTCTGTGTGTAAAAGCTCCTCTGTGTAAAGACTTCTTTGTGTCAAATTGTAAAAACTTCTATGTGAAAACGGGTCTTTGTGTAAAGCAGCTTTTTCTGCGCAAAGACTGCTTTGTGTAAAGACTTCTCTGTGTAAAAGCTCCTTTGTCTAAAGACTTCAGTGTAAAGGTTTTTTTCTGTGTAAAAGCTTCTGTGTGTAAAGACTTCTGTGTGTCAAAGCTTCTGTGTAAACGCGTCTGTGTGTGTAAAAGCTCTTCTGTGTAAAGACTTCTCAGTGACTTCTCTGTTGAACACCTCTGTGTGTAAATGCGTCTTTGTGTAAAAGCTCTTCTGTGTAAAGACTCCTCTGTGTAAAGGCTTCTATGTACAAGACTTCTGTGTGTACAAACTTCTGTGCGCAAAAGCTTCTGTGCAGAGATCTTGCCACAGAGACCTCTTATATAGAGATCTTGTACAGAGAGCTCTTATAGAGATCTTGTACAGAGATTTTGCCAAGAGACCTCTTGTAGAGATATTGAACAGAGACATTGCATAGAGATTTGTTGGGATCTTGCCAAGGGAGCTCTTATAGAGAGCTTGCGCAGAGATCTCTGAAACAGATCTTGCCAAGATATCTCTTCTAGACAGTTTCTACAGAGATCTCAAAAAGAGATCCTGCCGAGAGATCTCTTAAAGAGATCTTGTAAAGAGATCTTGCCAGGACACGTCTTGTGAAGATCTTGCGCAGAGACATTGCATGGAGATCTGTTGCAGACTTCTTGCCAAGAGGTCTCTTACATAGATCTTGCCAAGAAAGCTCTTATAGAGAGCTTGTACAGGGACCTGAAAAAGAGTTCTTGCCAAGAGACGTCCTATAAGGAACGTGTACAGAGATCTTGCCAAGAGGCCTGAATATTAGAGATCAGCATAGAGATCTTGCCAAGAGGTCTCTCTTACAGAGATCTTGCCGACTGAACTCTTGTAGAGATCTTGTACAGAGATCTTACTAGGACACCTCTCGTGGAGGTCTTGTACAGAGACATGATGAAGAGAGCAGAGATCTTTTTCTCATCATCCTCATCATCCTCATCATCATCATAATCATAATCATAATAATCATAATCATAATCATAATAATAATCATCATCATCATCATCATCATCATCATCCTCAACGTTATCATACATTATCCTCCCACCCCCACACTGTTTGGGGTCTCTTGCCGGGATATTTTTTTGGGAAAAATATTGGATTTCCTAAAATTTCCTGGTAAAAGTCATGGCTTGTGAATCTTCCAACAAGAAAAAACAATTCATTGATGTCTGGCTAGGGGAAACTGCAGCGAGCCTGTGGCCAACCGGGTGATCAGCAAACTGCGACAGCCCCTGGTTGAGCTGGTGGGTTCCGCTGTGCCATGGCGGTCCACGACGGAAAGCCGAAATGATGGGGAAGTCTCCCAAGAAAGGCATAGATTAGTCATGGGCAGGTGAGTTCTTTCGTTCTACAATTATGATTTGGCCTGAAAGGTGAAGGCTATTTCATAAGATGGCTAGCTTCAACCAGCAAATTTCTGGGTGCCTGGGTTTCAAACCAGACCATATTAGGGATGCTATGAACGAAACGGGGTTTAAGCAACCAAAGCAGATGAATTTGTCCGATGATGCAGCTTGTTAGCCCCAGAGGTGGGATAGGTTGACAGGGATTAGAGCAATCATCAGAAGCAATCCAAACATTGGAACCATAGTCCATTCTAATAGTAAACTGCAATACTATCAGTAGCTCCTATCAATGCTGGCATTCCGCCCGCAGCTACGTTTTGAATCCAGGTTTCAACCCCCAAGTGATCCCAAGTGAACTCGTTGGGTTTGTCTGAAAGTTGAATAGTCCCAAATCCCATGCTTTATTGGCGTAAACCCTGGGGTGAACTCTCATAGCTGTGGAAAAACCATGGTTTCCCATTCAGAAAAATTGATGTACGATGGTGGGCAAAGTCCACATCTACCAGGGCATCGGCCGGGCACCGGCACAAAACCGGCAAGGTGCTCCATGTGCTCGAAGAGATGCAGTCAGGTGCTCCGGGAGATACCGTGGTACCAATTCGCTTGGAAAATCATCCCTTCGAATTGAACTGTATCCATGCAACTGCGAAAATCTGAGAAATCCTTGGGGAAGACCTGAAATGGATACACAGTTTTTTTAAGCAAAGCTAGCTTAGGAGTTGAACATGGACTCCATGGACCCAAATGGAGTTCGATGATGCCTGGCATGTTCCAGCCATGTTGAATTTCTGGTATGGTAAACACCGAACTGGCCGTCCACGTCACCGAATTGGGTTAGTTGTGTTGTTGTGGGATGGTTCAAATCTTATCAGAGAACCTCAAAAACTGCAGGCATTTCCCAACTGGTCTTTGATGGTCGGGGAGCAATGAGCCAGGATGGTGCCTGATGCCCAGACAAATACCATTCTTTGAGATTTGAGAATTCGTCATCCTGGGACTGTAAGCCGAGTTCTGGGTCGTTGTATCCTGCGATTATGTTGCTGATATGCACATTTTTCATCATTGATGGTGGGTTCCACTGGTTTTTGCAGTCTGATGCTTCATCTTTCCAAATGCACATGGAGGTTGCTAGGAATTGGGTACCTGAAACTTTGGCCTTTGAAGATCAAACATGACCACAGCTGCTGGCTCCTTACATCCAACTTGTAGTAAGTTCCTTTTATTCGCTTCACTCAGCTGCAACACCCATTGACCCTTCATTAGGTCAATAGCTACCCAATTCTCACCATCAACGGTCTGCAATTTTGGACATTGCTCAGTTTCTGAACAAGTCCCCGATTTCTGGGGTTATCGGCTTATCCCATTTATATCCATTTATAGCGTTATTTCGCAGGATCGTAACACCCTAGCCTGGTAGGAGGGTCTCTGAAATAGTACTTCAAGACTTTCAGAAATCACAGGTCGCCGAGTTCTCGGAATTTCAAACATAGCAGGTCCCCCTGAAAAAAACCACAGATCCTCATCCTCATCCAGGACTCGCAGATCCACGCGTGCAAGCCGTGGGCGTTTGCTTCCTGAGAGGTGCGATGAATGGTGGTGGCACCACCAAGGATATCTTGCAGATGCCTGGCTTGGTGCGGGACAAGGTTTCCTCAGGAGTTTTAAGCTGGTCGAAGCTGGTATAAGTCAGTGAGTTTTAAAATCCAATCAAATGTCTGGTTATTTGAGTAGATGGTTGCATTGCAATGCTTGTTGGCCTCAAAAACTTGTGTGAATAAGAAGATGAGCGCCGAGTGACTCATATTTTGGGCATGGGTCAAGTAGCACCTTGCTGCGGTATTTTTATTTTTATTCCCAATGGCAGCGTTTCTGCTGTGCACCCACTTTTTTTGAAGGCTGCAATCTTCATTTCTGTTGCTTGCACGGAGTTGTACAGACCACGATTCGACGTTGTTATCAGGTCAATCTTCATTCGGATATTGGTGATTTCTTTCCAGGTACTGGGAACAACAGTTTTTCTGCTGATATGAAATTCATTTAAATACCACAGAGAAGAAAGAGAAGTTGAGTTCCAATACTGAAGCAGAATTTCCAGGTATTCTGACCATATGGGGCGTAAAGCATCCCATTTCTGGTCCTATTAACTGACCAATGACTCCAATTGAAACAGTCCAGGAAAGCAGGTGCCGTAGAGGTGCTCGTTCGCAGCATGTCCCCTGGCGGAGTTGTCTTGAGTTGTCTTTAAAAGTGAAAGATACTGAAAAAAGATAAGAGGAAGAGGAGATTCGCACCAACAGTGGCAATGGTAAAGGGGGTTTACAGTGGAACGTACTGACAATCTTATGTTTTTTTTTTTTTAAACCACCAGCAAGGGAGGTCAACGAACAAGAATGGCGATTCAAACCATAGAAATGGGTATGTAGGGGTCTGTATCTGTTTCAAAGATCAGCAAAGATGTGAACTTAGTCCACCACAACAGGGTGTTGTTGTTAGAAACACATCATTGGGGGAAGGCCATCCATTGGTCAACAGGGAAAATTAACACAGGGGGCTATTTCCATCAGCCAGTAGAGGCAAATTGTCAGTTATTGATTGATGAACAGTATGCACCTTCCAATGCATCCAGCAATTTACCGTGTGCCACATATCTACCAACAAGTGGATGTTCATCCCTTGGGCCCAAAACCTACTGATGCAGGGGTTCTCCAATCTACTATAGGATACCAAAAAGGTAAATGGCCGCCGCGGAAAAGCGGTGACCTCTGTATATCTGGATTTCCGCAATTTACCTCCCTTCTGGGGTGGAGCAACCCTGAGATGGGTGGTGAAACTCATCAAAGGTTGGAGGTGATATTTAGGTTGTTCCCACAGGTAGCTGTCAAGCCCCAGGACGCACCACGCCAGCACGGAGTGTTTGCTACAGGATGCTCTAAGCATCCTGGATGAAGCTTGGATTCAGCGCCTGAGTCAACTGAGTCAACAGGTGAAATCACCCAGAGTCAACATGGAGTGATTCAATTGGGCACGTTGGACTAAAGGACCCATACCTCAATTTGCACTCTCAAATGCAGTTTGACCAGCAATATTTCTTGCTCATCCTGCCGTTCGTTTCCGCATGATTTTTTGGTCCCTAGCTTCCATTCAAAGTCTTCACCATCACAGTTTTAGGCTAGTTAAATCCTGTGAAATCCATACCTTGGAAATCAGTTGGCCAAATGTTTGGTCCCAAAAGAACTATCCTAGCGTGAGATGGCTTGGGTTGGTTTCAAGCATTTTTCATTTTGCATCCTATTTGGAATAGTGATCCCAATCTTTTCAAATCTTTTCCAAGGCCTTCAAGATCTTCAAACCACCAAGGCTGTTTTTTTGGGTCTTAATTCAGTTTGAAATATTTGAAAACTGCCCAGATATTAGCTGTTGTTGTGTGTATTTGTATATATATATATATTGTGTATATATATATATACACTTATCCATTATAGATTAACAACATCTGGGGTATTTCTCTATCCCATGTATTTTCCTGGGAGGAGAACCATTTTTTGAATCATGGCGGCGAGATGGTGTTGTCTGGGTCAGTTGCTCCTCAAATTGGTCAGTTGTATATCATGGATCACAAAAAACAGTGGTATTTATTCCATATTCAATTGATTCCACAAAAAGCACCATATACATCCATATACAACTGACAACAAACATCTATATCATATCTTAATTCCATGTTTTTCATGCAGGATTTGCATATGTTTTTGGAACAAATGTATGACATGCATTTTCAGGACTTCTTGGGAGCATATTTATCCGAAGGTATTCATATGCACTTCGATTTTATGATATTTCATTATTTTGATCATATTTAGCATACTTGTTATATTTATAATTAATATTTATCATATTGATCCATTTTCCTGCTCTTTGATTTACCATCAATACGTACCATATGTCAATCCCATCTATTCATCATCCATCATTTTCCTCGGCGTTTCAGGAGTTGCACGGCCTGCCTGCCCTGCTCCAAGCCTTAGAACACCTGCGCTCCAGTCCCTTCGCCACGAAAGCGGCGCTGATCGCACTGCGGACGTCGGCGCGGGCGCGGTGGCACGAGGTCGAAGCACAGGACGCCTTCCAAGTGATCCGAGTGCCGCGATTTCAAGGAGGGGAGATCTTGGCAAACAGTAGCTTAACTAGGACACACATAAGTTGGATGATTTGAGGTATGTAGTATGTATGTTATGTAATGTAATGTAATGTAAGGTAAGGTAAGGCAATGAAATGAAATGATATGAAATGAAACGAAATGAAATGAAATGAAATGAATGAAATGCAATGCAATGCAATGCAATGCAATGCAATGCAATGCAATGCAATGTAATGTATGCATTTATGTATATATATATATATGTATATCGATATTGTTGTTTACTTTTTTAATGATATAATTGGGATGATGCGGATTGATAGCTTGGGATAATGGGCGAATTGACACGTAGGATTGCCTTGAGAAGCAGATGATGGCGTGAAAGCAAGGGATGTACCTTCAAAAAAAAAATGCGATGCTTAGAGGGAAAACATGTGGTTTTCAGCCATCAAATTTGGGAGATATCCTATTTTCGGACAACCCACGGAATATCACTGGTATTTTTCGGGATATATATATATATACACGACTTGATATTATGTGAGATGGGAATTTGTTGTGATCTATGTAAAGGACAACTGGGTAAACATCTTGATTTATCCAGCAAACATAGGGTATGAGGATGGTGGCAAAGCTGGATAACATCCACCAATATGATATGGGTCTTGGCCAGAATGATAGCGGTGCCACGGTGCACGGAATTTACTGAAAAAACAGGGCGAAAACAGTGATTTAACCATCAAACATGGGGTACAATTCTTTGTGTATCAACCAATGACTCACGAGTTTCTGAAAATGGGGTGTATTTTCCCAAGGGTATTTAAATATGAGAAACCACTTCATTTTGGAGTTCCCCACTTTCAGACAAACCCAGATGGTGATGGAGACGGTGGGGATGAGGTATGGAGGGAAGGGATTGGTGGTTGGCAAGTAAATGGCGCGGCAGAGTTTTCCCATTTCCGTTCTTGGGAAGAAATGTGGGGATTTGGATTTGTATGAAAATTGCATCATTTTACGAACTCGGTAAACACACAGATATATATATATATATATGTATATATATATATATGTGGGTATGGCTCAAAATCAAACTTGCTCTCTCGACTACAAAAACAAGGGAACTTGGTGCCAATGCATATGGTGAAGTGAACCAATTTCCCCTTGTTCTGGCGGCTTGGATGTGCATCTCTAACCGAATGATAACCCATAGTACACAATTTGGTCATACTATGTTTACTAAGTGAACACTCATCATCTATCATGCACATCCAAGTAATCTAGAGACATACATTCCTTTAGCTAGTCGGTCGATAAATAATAGAGATGTCGATATTCCCATCGAATGGCCAATAGCTAAACCATGGGCCCCATCGTATGTCAACCTGCGCCCCCTCTGTTTGGGTTTGTCTGAAAATAGAGTACTCCACAATCTAGTCATTTATCACCATTTTCCCTATTGAAATGATCATGTTTTTGGGGGTGCATACAGAAATCTATCGTCAGACACACCCAACTACCCCCCAACTATCATATGGTTGCTTTAATATGTGTATATATGTATATATATATGTTTATATCCCATAAAAAAATATTACCTTGCCATTCTATATGACCACTGATTCCCATCAAGCCCTGATATACATTGAGTCCCAACTTTTTGATGGCTTAAATCCCACAAAGCCAGCCATATCACCAGCATTTTTGCGGCAAAACAAATCATCATTTCGAAGCGTTTTTGTTGGTCAAAACCGCTGAGGTGATCCTGTTGTCCCTGCGAGCACACCAGGAGGGGCATGTGATCCTGGCAGGACTGCAGGCGGGCGCTGCGAACGTGGCCATTTCACGCCGTACATACAGTGCATAAAATACATATATTACTATATATATATATACATGTATGTATATATATATATATATATACACATTGTGAACTGGGTTCAACACTGGCAGCCACACCAGGAAGATGGATATCCAAGAATCTCCAAACGCACAATGCAATGCTTTTCCCTCCAAAGCGCAG
>BGPT01000621.1:637514-645067 GCA_003297045.1 Symbiodinium sp. clade C Y103 | reverse complement strand
ACCACATACCACTCCCTCCCTTCCCAGGCTGCCTCAGCCAAAGTGGCTCGCATGAATGGACGGTCGTCCTCTGATGAAAGTGCAAACACCTTTCCAATTACCATGATGAGGGGCTGGGCCGTGCCCTGTCCCCTGTGCTGAGCCGTGCCCTGCTGGAGAATCGCCTGGAAACTGACTGGGTTCAGTTGTTCATTCACANCCATGATGAGGGGCTGGGCCGTGCCCTGTCCCCTGTGCTGAGCCGTGCCCTGCTGGAGAATCGCCTGGAAACTGACTGGGTTCAGTTGTTCATTCACAACACACATATATATATATATAAAGATACATATGTATGTGTATATATATATATATATATACACCGGTAAATAATCTTAAAAAAGGGCTCAGTTGATGCCATTTGCCATGGCTGTGTTAAGTTACTAGAGGGTATATGATATAAGATGTGAATGACACGTATGACACGTATGTCATGATATGCAACTATATGAAATCATGGAGTTTATCATGCATGAACATATTACGTGTCTAAACGTCTATACACATGTGCTTTATGATCAGAACAGCACTAGCTGATCATTGCCTGCAGATCATTGATGTTGCTGCTTGGGGCGCTCCCGATCAGCGAAGGGCTGGTGAATGATTAGCGAACTGTATCATCAACACGAGCTAGGATGTCGCCAGCAAATATGGCCTGCAGCCAAGGGTACCAAAGTAGACCTGCGAAAGGCCACATTTTTTGATGTTTCAAGCACTTTCACGGGGGCGATAGTATTACTTTGTTCCACTATCCATATCATTCTGATGGCTTGCATGCTTCCTGTCACCCATTTTCTTCATTTTTGTTGGTTGCCTTCTCAATGTTCATTCGTTCCAGGGCTTGGTTAAAGTTATATAAAAAGAACAGGAAACCTGCATATTTGGCGCATAAGACAATGGTTTCCTGCAGATTTTCAAGCCAGTGATCACATATTCCAGTAATATTATAGTATATCCCCATTGTTGCCACCGCAACTTTTTGGTTTGAATACCCCCACAAAACGCATAACATCCCGTAACACACAGCTGACACAGCTTCTGCGCCAGCTCCTGAGTGACTTGGCGGGGGATTTGCCAGAGACGCGGATCGCCTTCTTCAAGCTGGGCCACTGGGCTGAGGTTTCAGCCAAGTTTCACCGGGTTGAGGATTTGTTTCGGGGATTATACAACGTTACTAAATATGTATACATATATATATATATATATACATATGTATATATATATATATATACGTATATATATATACACGTGTATATATATATATATGGTTCCGTGTTCCGCGTTCCTACCCCCCCAATGGTATGGTCCCCCAGGTAGCACCCCCGGCCCTTCCATTTGAAAGCTATTTGCAGCATTTCTGAGGGCCTGGAATACGTGGGGTGGTTGGCTGTGGTTCATATTTTCATCCCTAAATGTGATTAAATGTGCATATTTGGGGGAATCAACATCCATCCGAGGGTACCATATTTTTGACTCACAGCCATGGGGGTTTCCTAAGTCATTGGTGTTTGTACACCACAATGGATGGTTTCTTTGCTGGAAAATCCCTAACCTCGTATTCAATACTATTCAGTAGCCATTTGCAGCATTACATACTTACATACTTGCATACCTACCTACCTACCTCCCTCCCTCCCTCCCTACCTACCTACCATACATACCCCCCGCACCACCACCACACCACAGTGGGGGGGGAGATATAGACTGAACCATTGCCATGGCCGGGGGGGACGGGGTTGGAACGCTGGACCATATATATATATATGCATACATACATACATACATACATACATACATACAAACATCCATCCATCCATCCATCCATGCATGCATGCATTCATACATACACATACACATACAAATACACATACACATATACACATAGACACATAGACACATAGACACATAGACACATAGACACATAGACACATAGACACCTACCCACCTACCTACCGACCTACCTACCTACCGACCTACCTACCTACCGACCGACCGACCTACCTACCGACCGACCGACCGACCTACCTACCTACCTACCTACCTACCTACCTACCTATACACACACATATATATATAATATGTACGCATAGATATGCAAACCCCCCATTTAGGTAGATCATGTTCTGCAGCTTGAAAAACAATGACAGAATTCGCCAAGAGAACGCGGCCTCCCAAGGTGGATGGGACTGGCTCTTGCAGGTGCTCGAATCCTGGGAGGAATTGATGATCCAACAGGAGTGAAAGGTGGTGATGAATCATCCATGAAATCATGGGGATTTTACCCTCCGGTTTTTCATGGATTTTTGTGGTGTAATCTTCAACAAATGATGGGATTTCATGAAAGTTAATGGTAATATAATGGGACAATCAAACATGGCAATAGGATATCCGCTATAGATATGTAGCTTTCAATGGGAAACAAGAATTATACCTGGGTGATTTTCATGGGGATTTCAACAGAAATATTGGGAATCCAACCCTTTTCGAATGGTTTCCAGAAGTGGCATATCCCCATGTGTGGTGGATCTCGCGACTTGTTCAGGCCTAAATCATGATGAACCTAAGGTCCATCCTTTTCTGAGATCCAAATTTTGGCATAGTTTGATTCTCCACATTTTTCATTTCCATGTTCATTCTAAATGTAAACGGCATTTTTTTAACAACCACTCCCAGGGTTGTTGATCAAAACTGATCAAACCCCCATGGTTTTTTTGGCATTTCTGTTGGGTCACAATTGTCCAAATTTCCAGAAACCTGGCACGTCCCACATGGTTTTTGCTCGTTACCTGGGATCCAAAGCACCAGTTGATAGGTGGTAAACACCCCATTATAGGGTTGAAGAACCGTCCAAGGTGGTGCAGGATTTCGGGGCTCCATCCACAGTATCATCATGTTGTGGGATAGTTTTTTTTTAATCCACATGTTCGACTTTTGTCCTTATATACCCCATGATAAAGTCAAAGTTGATGCCTGGCATATTTATCATTTTCGCAGCAATGACAAAATTGCCCGGTATACCCCATTTCTCGACAAAACCAAAAAGATGGTATCAAGTTGGCGAAATAGAACCTGTCTAAAGTATCCCATAATATAGCAACACAGTTTTGTTGGTTAAAATCCCTAATTTTGCAAAACCGGATGATTAATTAAATCCCATCGAATCCCTGTTTTATATATCCCATCAATTATCCCATTATATACTCAACTTTACATTCATTGTCCAGTAAAACCATCCACAAAAAACCACCATCTTTTTTGGGTCAAACCCAGCATTTTCGTAGCAACTTGATGGTTGCATCCCATAAAAAACCACATATTTTTTCACAGTTCATCCGGATCTTTTGACCATTTTCGCCGGTTTTTTCCACCATGGTTTCCCCAATTTTTTTCACGCCAGCAACGCCAACCAGGAGGGCATCCGCATGGTCTCGCAGCTCTGCAAAGGCGGTGCCTGTGGTGATGCCTTCGGCGCCCGCGTGGGCGTTGTGCTGGAGCGCTCGCTGCAGCGCTCGCAGAACGACGGGAAAGTCCTGTGCCCGGGGATCCCATCTGGTTGGAAAGGGATACGAATCGCGGTAGTGGAAAGGGATCATTGGAACATGGTGATTTAATTAAGATCTGGTGATTTCATGGGATTTATAGTTGATTTAGTTGATTTATGATAGCCAAGTTGGCAAACATAACTTCAAGAACTATTGTTTATGATATTGATAACGGTAGTTGATGTTGATGGAGTTTATAAACCAACTTGAAACGATCAAAATCGCAGATGGATGTTGCAAGTCATTATTTGGATGATTATAAATCTGAGATTTTGATGGTAGAAACCTATAAACATCTATAAACCTATTCTTGGGATTCTTTGGATGACTACAAACCCAATACATCCCAATCCTGAGATCCTATAAATCCAATCCAAGTTCGACATTCAATGTGACGTTTCAGGTATGATTTTATGGTTTCTATTACAATCCCTTTTTCATGAGATATAATATATATGGAAGGGGATGAATTAATAATGACCTCAATGTGACGACGCTAGAATGATGGTAAGGAATGGGGGAATTGTCATGATTTGGCTGGATAGATATACTGTGTATATAGGTATATAAGATATATAGATTTGTATAGACCGTATGGATGTGTAGTCTTACTTTGAATCTGATTCCATTATCGAATCTAATCTTAATCTGAATCTAAACAGAATCTATTTGTATGTTGAATATCATTTTTACAAGTCCATCCAGCCGATGTATAGATACATCAAGTTGGATCAGCCGATGCTTCGATCACTTCAGAGAATCACTTCAGAGATCGTTGTTGGCCGGGTGGTTGAATTGCAACAACTTGCAAGCACATCTTCAAGTCTCAAACTGGAATAATTTTGGTACTTGCATACAGTTTTGGGACGTGGAGTTCCACTGCGTCATGGTCGATTTCAGTAGGGGTTTATATTCCAGTCTTCACGACGCTCTTCACGGTTCTTTGCTTGAGATATCTACGTGATGAAGCTTGACTTTTTGATATCTTAATTTGCTTTAAAACCCCTCAGCCAACCGCACATTTTTTTTTTCCTGTTGGCCGAATACTCAACTAATCGGTCTTCCCATTTTTTGGAGGTCCGGGCGTCCGGGCCATGGTCGTCCGAGCGGTGCGTGGGGAGGTACTGGGGCCTTTGGGCAGTGCAACAGCTGCATGGCGTGCAATCGCTGCTGGCCACGCTGCGGACCAACTGCGTGGTCTTCAACGAGAAAGTGGTAAAGTCCACGTTGAGGTCCCTGAGCTTCTCGGCCAGAAGTTATGGTAGGAATTCATTTCATGAAAAATGGGGGATTTACTGTACTCAATGAATCCGATTCTTAAGATATTTGGATTTTGAATTTGCAACCAACAGATGATATCTTGGCAAAAGGTGGAAGGGTTTGATTAGGACAGAAGCATGGGTAAAAACCGTGTTGGGAAAGAAACATGAATTGCTGGGATTTGTAACTTATAACCAACGTATGATCCATCACTCTATGATGACCTATGATGATTTATGATGATCTATGATGACCTATGCTGATCTATGAATATCTGTGATGATCTATGACTAATAATGGATTTAGCACCCCATTGCCTAGCAAGTTCATTTGGAAGATACACGTTTTAAACATGTTTTCAACTGTGGGATTGAAGTCTTCGGTGACTCAAACACCGAGCGGAGCGGTGGATGGTTATGATAAGATGGTGAGTTCGGCGTCGGGGGTTGTGCTCAACATTGCTTCGAGAATCCCATTGCACAAGCGTTGCTCTCTATCGCTTGTGATGCCTTGCAGTTAGATCATACCAACATGGAGCCGTCCTGATCAAGCTCCCATTTCTGGTAGGTTATGTAGCCAGTGTTGGTGCTGTTCATATCCCCAGTTGACCTTCCTGGATGGCGGATTTCACCCACACCCCATGTGTCGGGTCAGCGATGAGTTTTACCATTGCTTCATAGCGGCTTCCTGTAGATGTTTTTCTCTATAGTATAGTCATCCTGAAGTAGATAGAACATTCAAAGTTCATCCAGACACCTCAGTATGAAAATCCCACATTCTATCTACTTCAGGATGATTATGTATACAAAGCTGCAGGTGATCTCACCTGGGAAGGGGACCAAGCAGGGCTGGTGTCGTGGCGAACTGGGAGGGGTTGAAGCCAGGTGGGGGAAACCCTTTGGTGCCTGATTTCGGCAGTTTTTTGGACCATTTTTTGTTCTTTCACTGGCCGAATATATTCTAGATAATGGTTTTGGCTCTCGGCAATCTCAGTTTTTGGGGTCCGGGGTGCTACTCAATCTCTGCCCTGAAGGATGAGTATTTCCCAGCCATGTTCGATGACCAGAATCGTAGTGAAACTTTTCGTCCGAGGCTGTTGACCATGGTTGGACAAGCCTTGGTTGTGCGACTAGATCATGGGGGCAAATGATGTCCGACCAAAAACTGGTCAATCTAAGATTCCAAGATCTATCATACTTTGTCCAGTTTCAAACCTTTCCCACAACTACCAAAGATGCCTTCAAGTTTCTCCCAAGCAACTTGCTGAGTGGCCAGCAAGACACCAACGAGACCTCGAAAGCAGTAAGACATTCCTTTCTGCTGAAACACTGGACATTTATACATTTACCGGTCATTTTTGGGGTCTGATTAGAGATTTGTCCCCCTTTTATCCTTTTGTTGGTTGGTGATGGCGGCATATGCGCCCCTTAAAATACTAAGGACACGGTGGTGCAGGTCATTCAGACCGTCATCTTCTGCATGCAAAAATGCCAGGCCTGGCAATGGTGCGGATGACACGTGAAAAATGACATGAGGATACAATATATTATACTTTATTTTATATCATTGTATATCATGATATATCATTGTATCTAACTAAATATCATTAGATATATATATATATATAATTATATATACATAATTGTATATCAGTATATACCATTAGATATCCTTATATATATATAGATTATATGGAGGAGATGGTAGACAGAGTCTGGGGATTGAAACTGCCCGCAATGGGGAACTGGTTGTCCCAAAGTTCCATTCTTTCATCTCGACTTGATATGATAAGAAAATTGGGTCTGTCTGAACATAGGGTATCCCAATCCCTATGTTTTTTTCTCAATTTTCACCATGAAAATTGATATCTCAGGAGCATCCCCCATTCCTAGAGGTAGCCATATATCATATCAAGTTGGTTCTATAGCACATACTGAAAGTATTCCATCATATACCCATGAAACCATATTAATCTCCATGGAGTAAGATTCTCCCAATGTGTCGGGGAACCCCACAAAAATGAGCTGAGAAAAAGACTTCGCGGCTGGGATCCCTTGATCACAGGTCTCCATGGGACCCTTCGGCATTCGAAAGATGCCAGGAAATAAAATGGAAATACGATGAAGAAAAATCCCATTGTATGGAAACACATTCATATATGTATACTGTGGACATCCTTTACAGCGTTCATATATTAAAGCACATATACTATGGAAATGCTATGTATGTGTGAGGTTTGAAACCTCTTTTTTCATGGTCCACAGTCCACAATACCGAATTAAAACAATGAAATCCAATATCATCAATTGCCAACGTCATGTCACGTCATTTGTGGTTGTGGTTCTTGTGATCTCAAAGCCATTTTGTGTGAACTCCCATTGTTGCTGATATTGTATAGAGTTGTATCAAGTTATATCAAGCTATATCAGCATGTGTGCGCTTAAGTCGTTAGTTAGTGAACTCCGCATTTGTGTTCGATTCAATCTCTGTTCAAAAACCCTGTAACTACGGTATGTACCGATAGCTGTCAATGGAAAGTCAGCATTTCAATGTAGTAGCTATAGCTATTCTAAATCATCTAATGTGGTAAACCCAAATAATAAACCATTCCCCTAAACCACCGCAAATGGGTGCTATAAACATCTATAAACCATCCCCAGTCATGGTAGGTTTATGGCATTTGGTTTCCCACATTACACCTGAAAGGATTTCCCC
>BGPT01000621.1:607514-632514 GCA_003297045.1 Symbiodinium sp. clade C Y103 | reverse complement strand
GGATCGAGCAGGTCAGATGGATCTGAAGCACCAGTGACGTTTAGTTCGTTGGCCGGATACAGACGACTATCTTGCAATCAGTGGCGCAGCTCACGTTTGTATACCACAATTTTAGTCACTGCACCACTATGTAGTACTATGTACCTCTTTAAAGTGTTCACTGGAAAGTGTACTAATGATTTGGGGAGCAGGAATTGTACGGGTATATATGGGTATTTTATGGTATTTTGATCACTTTACGGGTCTTTACGCCACTTTGAAAGGCATTGATGCTCCGTGTATTGAACCAAGTTGCAGAGTTGCTGCTTTTTGGCGCAAAACCATCAAAGTGACAAGAAAACACCCACTGGCTCAAAGCATACTCAAATTATAGAAGACTTACACGTTCCAGCTCGATGGTAGTCGTTTGATCAGTTTATTTGCTTGAATCCTCGAATCTTCGATAATTTTCGGATTCAGCTTGGAACATGATTCACCAAGTGCGGGCGACCCGAAATCATTGGGTTTGTCGAGTGGACCCAAGTGAGGTGTCTCTTCTTCACTACTCTGGTTGGCTGCAAAAAAGGCGATTATTGTGCCTTTTGCCATCACATTGTGCCGAAGGGGGACAGGGTTCGTCCGCTCAAGAAGGATCGTGATGCAGTGCGCAATCGCGTCTTCGAACTGCTGCAGCAGTTGGACGTGGAAAAGCAAGAACCGCAGGACACAAAGTGTTTCAATTGGTGCTAAAAACTGGGGAGTTAAGATATTTCCCATGATTATTGATGCGATGAAATGTGAATGTGTACATATTATCGTATGGGTAAATTATAGCGACCTCACTGGAATGATGGCTAGTTAGTAAGGGGGATCATCCCCAAATGGCCTTATTTCAGGAGGCGTGTTGACATTTAGCCTCGTGCTATCGTGCATGTTTCTCCTTTTTTCGCAGGTTTTATGTGTTTGTTTTTTCATGTTTTTTCAATATTATGTTGCGCCTATTTTTGATTTATATATGTGTGGTGTAGGGTGGGGTGGGGTGGGATGTTCACGTTAGTTGAAGTTGCTTCCAATGTTGATGCTACGGTGATGATATTAGGATGTCGAGGATTTGGGATTGATTTGATACGTTGAAGCTGTGAGGGTGTTGAGGATGTGGGGATGATAAAATTTTGATATCATACGGTGAGGATGTTAGTATGTTGAGGATTCGGGAACGATATGATACGTTGATGATGTTCGGATGCTGAGGATTTGGGAATGATATGATACGTTGATGATGTCAGGATGATATGATACATTAAAGGATGATATGCAACGTACACGTACTCATATGTGTGGCGCTACCACTTGGGCAGTTACATACGCCAATTTGCTTGCAGAGCTTGCAAATTTGGCATAAGAACATTTGTGCAACGATCAAAAGACGCTATGAAGGGCTTAAAGCAGAACTCGCCATAACTTCTCAAAATGTGTGATTTTCTGCGTGTAGCGATAGGGGGCCTTGTGTAGCGATACCTCTTTTCAGATTGTTTTTTATGATTGAACTATTCCACTGTACGTACAGTAACCTTTTCTGGTTTAAAAAAGAACTGCCCACAAATTCCTTTGTTCCAGGGATAGAACTGTAACTGGCACCTTGCAAGAATCTTATTATTGTAGGCATACCCCTGAGATAACATATTTTCCAGGTCTCCGTAGCGATGCCCGCAGCGATGCCCCTCGATACCCGAAGCGATACCCAAAATCCACCTAACTAGGCAGTCCCGCATATCATCACATCGGACATCTTCAGGGAAGCCATATATACAATTCAATTTGCCTTTTTTTCCCGCTTTTCCTTTCCCCTTTTCCCTTTCCTCTTCCCTTCTTCCTCTCCTCTTCCTCTTCCTCTCTTCTTCCTCTTAATTTCTCCCCTTTCCTCTTCCCCTCCTCTTCCTCTCTTCTTCCTTTTCCTCTCTTCCCTTTCCTCTATTCCCTTTTCTTTTCCTTTCCTCTTCCTGGCTTTTTCCTTTTCCCCTTTTCCATCCTTTTCCGTTTCTTCTCTTCCCTTCCTCTCTTTCCGCAGCTCGTACACGCCTTTGCCAATCTCACTTCAATAGTCAATACGCAAAAAGGTGCTGGGACTGTGTGTAGCGACAGGGGGCCTTGTGAAGCGATACCATGACCTCACCACGAGTCATGTAAGATGAGGTGAAAAACATGAGGCGTAGGCGCAGCTTCGCCGGCGGCCTGATTTGGAAACCCCAGTGGAATAGCGAGACAATGACCATTTTACCCCAAGGCTAAATACCAGCAGGTGACCTTATTTCAGGAGGCGTGTTGATATTTTGCCTCGTTGCAACGTCCACTTTCCTATATTTTTCCCAGGTTTTAGGCACTTTTCTCAAACATATGTTGCGCCTAAATTTTGTACTTGTAAATCGTCAACGTCAAAGTCTACATTTTCTCCATTTGTTCCATGTAATTCGCACATTTCTCAACTTTTTGCTCTGTCTAAAATTTGTATAAGTGTGAATATGCTACGTCATAGTATGGGGTGGGTTGGGGTTGGGGTGGGGTGGGGTGGGCTAATAACGTTCATTGCGGCTGCCTGATTGATGTGATGCTACGTTGGGGTTGGGGTGGGGTGGGGTGGGCTAAGAACCTTCATTGCGGCTGCCTGATTGATGTGATGCTACGTTGCGGTGGGGTGGGGTGGGCTAAGAACCTTCATTGCGGCTGCCTGATTGTATGATGCTACGTTGTTCAGATGTTGAAGTAACTTTACGGACGCTCTTGATGTTATGTTGTTAAGATGTTGAAGTAACTTCACGGAGGCTCTTGATGTTACGTTGTTAAGATGTTCAAGTAATGTCAAGGACGCTCTTGATGTTACGTTGTTACGATGTTCAAGTAATGTCAAGGACGCTCTTGATGTTACGTTGTTACGATGTTCAAGTAATGTCAAGGACGCTCTTGATGTTACGTTGTTAAGATGTTCAAGTAACTTCAAGGACGCTCTTGATGTTACGTTGTTAAGATGCTCAAGTATCTTCAAGGACGCTCTGGATGTTACGTTGTTAAGATGTTCAAGTAACTTCAAGGACGCTCTTGATGTTACGTTGTTATGATGTGCAACCGAGATGAGAGATGAAAAACAATGAGGCGTAGGCGCAGCTTTTCGGGAGGCCTGTTTTTGCAACCCCCTTGGAATAACGAGTTTATACCCATTTTGTCCCAAGGCTAATTATCGACACGTGACCTTATTTCAGGTCATACTTATGTAGTGAAATACTATAATTTCCCCAAAAATATAATATAAATATGTATAAATATGTATTTATTTATACAAATATATTTAAATACAAACATATAGATACATATAGATCATATTACGTTTTTTGATTGCTATTATCTAATACATATATAACTATTTAGTATATATTATATATAATATTATATTTATATATATATACACGTATGTTATACATCCTACAAATTATAGTGTTTTTTCCCATGATTGTTGATTTGCAAGGAGATTGTACACCAGCTGCAGTTCACAAGTCAGATCAGTCGCTACAGCCGCAGCATCAGCCAACATGAAGTGGATAGGGAGGTGGAGAGGGTGATCAATGACCATCGAGCACGAGAACAAGCGGTGCCCCGACCTCGAGTGATTCGGAATGGAACTTGCGGAGGTTTGTACTGCTTTTCCGTCTAATCACGGATTCCTCCCCTCTCAGGGTATTGGTCCTAGAGTACCAGCATAAAATGCACTGACGGTGTTCCTTGTATTTGTATTGCTTCTTTCACCATGCACCAGAACTTGAGACGTAATGTGCATCTAGCAGTGTTTGTTGATGTTTGTTGATGTTTGTTGATGTTTGTGTATGTTTGTTGATATTTGTTGATGTTTGTTGGCTAGGCGTTGCATGTTTGGCGCTGTCAAGAGCACAGCACAGACGCAAAAAATACGGACGGTGTTCTGTCAGATTGTATTTACAGTAGATGTATTTAGTGTTCTGACAGCTGTTCTTTCGGAGAACGTTAGAAACCAGCTGTCCCTGCAGACCATGTACCGGCACTTGAGACATGATGTGCATCTTCAAGGCGGTGCATGTTTGGCGCTGTTAACAGCAAAGCGTTTGTCTGCAGATGACATGACAAATGGTGACAATGGCACCAGCCGTTCTGCCAGTGGTACCTGGCATATTTCAACTCTTAAGTGTCATTTTGACCGTGGGTATCACTGTGTTTCATCTCGTGTCTACTAAAACGCAATCTGGAACATGTTTGGTTCCCAAAAATAAAGAGTTGAAAGAATGTTGAAAGGGCACCACAGTGGCTTATACCTAAATTCGCGAGGTGTTAACAGTCCTGTAGGACTCCCTTACACCTGATTGCCTGAATGACTTAGGACTCCCCAAGTAGTCCCAAGAAATGGGCAGTTTCTGACAGATTCGGTTTGCCGATATTGTCAACTCATTGATCCTAAGAACGCAGTTGGACTGCTATCGTGCCCATGACTCGGGATATTCAATCAGATTTACACAGATGCCCAGTTCTAACAGTTGCATCGCATTGATTCTCGATATTTCTCGATCAAGCTCGCGTTGATACTGAGATTTTGCTAAGACTTGGAAGTTTCGATCATACCACGAGTTGATAAAAAAGCGTTTCACTCAACGGTTCCCGTCCCAGCGCTAGCCATGCCAGTGTGTGCTTTCGGAGCAACTCCCTGGCAGAGCTGGTCAAATTCGCACAGAGCAGCAGAAAAAACTGACTCAAAACTCCAAAGATCTCTGAAGTCTGGGGTTGGAATCAGATAATCAGATCGGAAACATGGTAATTCTTGGGAATCGCATGGAGGATCCAGGCAGACTCTGACACCTACCGCATCAGAACGTCGGAAGCAGATTGATCCAATATGATCATATTAAAACCTTAAATATACATGTAGACTATCCCTGCCAGATTAATCGAACGACATTTCACATGCCTTGTTGCCTAAGGTTTTCAGACATTGAATGCCACGCGGATTGCGTTCGTACATGCAAATAATCTTCTTCTTGTAAATTCGCATAGATCTCCTCCCCAACTGACCGTTCATACGATGGAAAACACACACACACATGCATTTGTCCTATTTGATGTAGCCATGACGGCCATGATGTTATTTGAGGCAGCCGACCGTGTTGTGAGGGGACAACTGGCTGACCTTTGTTGTAGCTTGGGGTTGGACACAATCACTCCCTTTTTTCACATGGAACCTACCAAAATTCGGGGCAACTTTTTGAGTTCGGCAGCAGCTAAATATCCCCTTTCTATCCCCATTCTATCCACATTTTCCCCAGCTAGATCCATATGTTTGACATCGTTTCAACGGCAACCATTCACCAACTTCCCCTGCACTGAGGCCGGCACTTCGTGCCAGGCACTAAACACGGGCCGTGTGTGTTTACGCCGTTTAAACGGAAAGTGGTGGTGGGGCGACAGCGCCCTAAGTG
This sequence comes from Symbiodinium sp. clade C Y103, assembly GCA_003297045.1. Lineage (NCBI taxonomy): Eukaryota > Dinophyceae > Suessiales > Symbiodiniaceae > Cladocopium > Cladocopium sp. clade C. Next base: position 627,046 of record BGPT01000621.1, on the reverse strand, counting down.
GGACGTCATTTTTCTGGTTCCAGGTGAAGTCCTTTAAACTCTAGGGTCTACACTCTCCCAACTTTTTTGTGGTTGATTTCTTGAGGAATCCACACCAGACACTTTGTCATGCTTGTCCCAAAGGACATTTGCTGTAAATTCAGGTATTGATGACGACCAAGGGATTTTTCAAATTCCATGCAGAAAAAAATCGGCAGGATCAGCTTAGACTGACTGCACTAAACATCATTAACCACTGGTGACTCCATTGGTACCTCCAAGTTCGGTTGGTTTCTCATCCAGTTACAATGACTCTATCCTGCGACTCTTGGTTACAAGTCAAAGATTCCCAAAGATTTGCGACTTTCATTGAATTGGTCATATACATATATGTATATTCATAGATACATTGGAACCGGAATTTTGCAGGAACCTTGAACCACCTATGCTTTTATGGGGGAAAAACCTCCACATCCTCATTTCCCCTGCACATCGCAAGGATATGCGACCATTTGTTCGCTGGCAACTGCAGCAATGGAGGCCCAAGGGCGATCACTTGCCGCGGAGGGGAGAGGAGTTTTTGATGACGGGGATAGAAACAATAAGTGGTTGTTTCATGTTGTTTCATAAAAAAGCAGGGCTCAGATCCTTAATTCCCATATGATTGTTTGATCTGGACATGGAAACCACGATATATTTCTGGAATCCATTTTCTTTTTGGTTTCAGGGTTGGAACAAATCAACTGGGATCCTCATCTCATTTGTTGTGTTGAATCCATTCAAAGCATCTTTGGAACCGCCAAGCAGTGATGTGGCTAAAGGCCTACCACACCCGTTTTCAGAAGACGATCATCTACAAATGGTCAAGTCCAGTCCATCTTTTTGGAAAAAGCTGAGACTCAGACTAACTCAGAGCTGAAATCCATCCTTCAACAAAAGTCACTCGCCAGGTTCAGGCGTCATCGGCGCGGGCTTGCTCTCCAAGGCGATGTCATTTCATTTTGGATTGATTGTGCTGCTTTATTTTGATATGCCTAATTTGGATACAGTATAATTATAAATTATGATGGTTTACGACATGTTTTCTTTTCTTTTTCAGGGTTTCTTTTTGTGCATCCAGACAGGTACCCCAATGACATGGTTTTTCCAAGGGCCGCGTCTGTTTGAAATTAGAATATGGGGTTGTCCAAGAATAGGTTACCTACACTAATATGTACATATGTGTGCATATCTATAGTTATATGATCTAGTGTAATATCTTTCATAACTTCATAATATAGTATAGCAACCGATCACATGATGTATTATGATATAATTTGAGAATAGATCCCATTGAATTCCCATAAAATAGATGCTTGGTTCATAGGTCAAGACCTCAGCCTGCCATCTCAAGTGACTGCAGCCGTGCCACGGATGATGGCCGCCATGATGCGATCTGTGCTGCTCCTTGGTGCCTTGGGAGTCTTCGTTGGAGCCGAGTTCATTGGAGCCGAGTCCAGCGATATTCAACAGATCTTGGCGTTTGCCAGTGACTTGGCTATGGGTGAAAACCCAAATATACCATGTTGAATATGAAAATAGCTCTAAAAATGTACGTTTTTTCCCACCCAAATATGATATTTGAGGTAACACTACGTTGATTTTTTTTGATGATTAAACAATGAAACACCTCAATTTTATCTGCAGACACCTGCTGAAAACATTTGTTCAACCAATTTAGGTCGCCTGAACAAGACCTTGGGCTCTTCCGCATCGTTCCCCAAAAAAACCAAGCGGCGCATGCAGTCGTCCCTGGAACTCCCACAGGGCTGTGCCGACGCTTGCGCCGGGATGCAGTGCGTGTTCAGCGAATCGATGCTGGGTTATAAGCTGGGAGTCCTTGGGGGCACTGGGGATTTGCTCTAATGGGGATAATGGCATTGTGATTAATTCATGTTTATAATCCCAACATATCCCAACAATTCATGTTTAGATTCTAGATTATATTATATATTTATTGTGGAGATATATAATACAATTGGGGGATTTGATGGGGATGACAATTTTTTTTTATGACCTCACTGCGATGTCAGTGCAATCAAACTTAGGGTTGGTTGGGGTATAACTATCCCAAAAAATGATATGATTTCAGATGAGTGAATTATTCCAATCATTGCAATCCAGGTGACTCCTTGTTTGGGTGCGATGCACATCCATTTGCCAAGTATTCTGGAGTGAACAGAAGGGTACCATGGTTTTGCCACTGCTTGGATGATCAATACAGTGCGTAAGCCAGATGAAACGCAACCAAGAAACGTGAACGGACAAGAAGATGGTGGCAATGTCGTGTTTTTGTTCCATCAACATTCTTGCAATCTTTGCTGTTTTATTTGTTTTTGAGTGTGTGTTAGAAAATGAAACATTTCACTCTTTGAGGCTTTGCGTGATAAATCCTCAGAGATGTTGGTCTTGTCCCCATGGGTGTTTTCCTTTAGAGTATTTTCTTTTTTTGCTTAAGTCCTACAGGATCTTTCAACTCTGGATGTTTGTGGTTGATAAATAAAAAGGTGCCAGTCTTGAGCAGTACCTGAGTTTTTTCTTAAACTTGACATGACCCACAATTTGTTGCACCTTTTTTCACGGGGAATATGATGTTTCACAAGTGGATTTGAGGTGAGCCCCTTTTTTGGACAAACCGATAGGCAGGTAGCTTTCTATCTTTGATGTTTCTTGGTTCGCGATATAATGGTTAACTGGTCGTTTGGGTTGGTGGTTTGGAATATCCCGAGGAATCCGATAAAATTCCCGGAATTGGCTGAGGGACCAAATTTGGAGGAACCCCGTATTTGGACGGTAAAAGGGCGGTTTCCTGTGTGGATTTACCCTTCAACGAACCATCCCCGTACAACATGGGATGAATAGAAAACCAACCAGGATGGCTCTCACCCAACGAGCTGAACAAGCCGGAAGTTCTGGGATGAGTGCTTGGGCTGAGCCGGGGTGTGTTGGTTTGGAGCTTGGCATGATTACAGTAGCCGGGTGAATTCATCAGGATCCTTGGCGAAGCTGTGAGTTTCTCAGACTTCACCTAGACGAGAACTGTCAAGTTGCGTAGCTTGGCATACTTCCCCACAAAAAAAATACAAAGTAGGAGGAGGAGGAGCTGACACGTTATCTATAGACCCTCACGTGACAGGTGGGATATGAAGCTGCGGAAGCTCCGCGGAAGGTTTCGGCCAAAGTTCACATGTATACGCACATACATGATAATATGATGGATGGATGGATGGGTGGATGGATGGATAGATAGGTGGATAGGTAGATGGACAGACAGACAGACAGGCAGACAGGCAGACAGATAAATAGATGAATAGATAAATAGATCGATAGCAAGTAATTACCCGAAGTTTTACATGCCAAAATTCACGGTATTTACCATGTGTTTCATATGTTTCTTATAGACAGTGCAAAAAAGGTAAGCTTTGAGCTTCAGACGAACACCGCTGCAATTTACGGTGTTTTTCCGCTTGCTTTTCAAAACAAACACCGATCATTTCGATGTATTGTATATCAACCAAATGGCTACTTTCAGAGTTGTTTATTTTTAACCTGAACAAAAAACCGCTTGCACAGCCAGCGAGATAATTTCTCCAATTCAAAGACTCTGTTTTTTTTTTCAAACCATTGACACAAATAGGTGAACACATGTCATCCCACTTTTCTATCCCATTCTATCCCAACATTTTGATATACTGATATGTAACTGTATACATCTAAGTGATTGCACATATAACTATATAGATATGATTGTACATAAATGATTGTAAGTATATAATATATGAATGTGTCTATACTGAGATTTATTGATATTGATATCTACAAAAAATAAATATATATATATATATTATAGATATTCATAACTGGGTGAACTTCACAGGAGCTTTCAGCGGCCTGAGGCTCGCTTGACGCCATTTTGAGCGTGGCGCAGGATTCACTGGGCCTCATGTGCCACCACTCAGCAAGCCTCACCTGCGGCTACGCCAACTCAGCATGTGAACCCTTCCTGGATGCAGTCATGGCGCCATTGATCTCGGCAGGCGTGAAACTGCACGGCAGCTGATCGGGTGGGATGATGGGAAAGTCTCCACTGCTGGGCAAATGATGAAAATGCATGTAAAATCATGTGAATCATTCGTAAAATTGTTGGATTGGAAAACCGAATTCTCTGGACTGAGTCGGCTTGGACTCAAGCGGCGCTTTGTTCTAAGATGTTCTAAGGCAGTGCGACACTAAGTCATGTTCATGTCACGGTTGCAGCTAAAACCATTCTTGTTCGCAAGGGTCTGAAAAATCTATTAGTTGATTCACTGTGTTTGTGTGGTACCATTTTTTTTACGTGCGGTATGAACTCCTCATGTTGTGGTTCTCTTTGGGTTTTTGGATCGGCCATTCAGCCACTCTCCAGGTATCGTCGCTTCCCCAGACTGCATGTGTGAGTCTTGCCCCAACTATCCTTTGGTCATGGACTCTCAGGTGCTGCTTTCAACATATTTCACTTGTTGATTTTTCATGTTGTGGGGTCCTCAGAAATGGGTATGGGTCAAGAGTATCGACCCCGAAAATGCTTGCAAAGATGAAATAATGCAGGCTGGTTCTCAAGTTTGACAAGAATACCATCAAATACCCAATTGAATGGCATCTCTGGTTGTTGATTTCAAATTTCAAAGGTTTTTATTTTCTACCCCATTTCGGAGAACGATCCCAACTGAATCATACTTTTCAAGAGGGTGGAAAGCACCAACCAGATCTTCATTTTCTTGGGAATCTTTAGTCTTTTGGCCCTTGGCGTCAGACAACTTGGTGAACCAAGGGATCGCTGGCATCCGTTTCAACCCTGCTGACATCGCTCTTAACTGGGGGGGGAGCCCCAACTCAAGAGCAACAGGACGAGTTGTTGACGGCGGTTTGTCCCATGACAGCGACTCTGGAATGTATGGGTTCCCAGGCCGAAGAGTTTCAAACATGGTGCAAAACGAAAGCATTGGTTTCTCAGAGTTTTGACCAGTTTAGTTTGGGATGATGTTGTCCCCAATTTCAACAACCCCCTGTGGATGCCACCATCTTTGGGTTTCTTGAAATAAACGTCTAGTGGTGAAATCAGGAATGGTTCATCTTTGGGCTTACCACCTTGCATATCGTATCAAGGGCGGATCCATAGATTGACCCCAGTTGATCTGATCTTGTGGGTCTAAGACCGACGGACGGACCATGGTCATTTTCGATGCTACACCCCATTGGACCAGCTGGGTGTGTAGCAATCCAGCGCAGACACTACTGGTCACTACTGGAAGGGGTGGTTGTACAATGCTTTTTATAAATCTTAGTGATTCCCATCCCTACAACTTCATGATGATGATATCATGATATCTGAGAACGCATCAAAAGAACCAGGAACTCATTGAGCTAAGAATTGTCCCTTCCCCCAGCAGGTGAAGCCCCCAGCGGGTGAAGCGTCCCCGACCTGGAGAAATTCCATGAAAACAGCTGGGTCATAACCAAGCAGCCACTTGCCACACTAAGCCTGTGGTTCTTTTCTCGGGATGGTCATCCCCTCATAGGGGTTCATATCATTTCCTATACCCTCTGGTAAACTAACATAGCTATTGAAAATTGCCATAGAAATCGTGGATTTTCCCACTAAACATGGTGATTTTCCATGGCTATGTTAGGCAATACCAGAGGGTACCCATGGGGATTCCCATCCGCAGGCCTCCTGTGCCGAATTCATGCAGGGCTCCACGGGAGCGTTGCTGAATAGCCTCGATACCCTTCAGACTGGCTGTGTGACCCTGGGCAAGGCCACGGACTATGCTACATCCTATGAATATACACCAAGCGGACCAAGCTGTGATCCTGCCAATGAAGAGACCAACGGCGTGGGACTGCTGCAGTTCAACTGGTTGGCAGGAGTCTGCTTGCTGTTGTCCTTTCTGAACTGAATGTGTTCGCAGCAGCCGGCGAATCTACTTGGACCACTGAAACTACGGATTCAGTGACAGCGGTCTGCACCTGCAGAATGTCGCAGCCGTCGCAGCTTGACACCGCTCGTCCGAGTTCTTATTGCGAAGCTTCCCTCTGCACCGGCCGTTTAAGACGACTGTGTTGTCATGTGGAAGATATGTGATAGAAAGGGGCTCAGTAGCAGTGGATTGGGTGGTGGTATCTACATGATGTCCGCATCTCACATCTTTTTATATATGTTTTGATTGTTTTGTGGGTTTCTTCCCACAGCGGTTTCCGTTTCGGTTTCGCTCGGCTGCCAGGTGAGTCAAGAACATCATGCGAACACATGGGTTCAGGCGCGGCCATGGTACCTCCACAATAGCAGAAGGCTGGTGAATCTCAGGTGCTCAAATGGTGACTTGAAGGTTCCCCTCAGCTTTGGACAAACTGATTATGATTCCTGGGGCCTACATGGCCTTGTCGTTTGTGGGGGCATACATACATATAATCATATATATATATGTATATACATATTATATGTATATACATATATATATATATACACATTTTATTCAGACAGATATGATATGACAATACTACAGCGTATAAATAAATAGATACATAAATTAATGAATAAATCAATACATATTTATATTTGCAGACATTGTGTGTGTATCTATTGATCTGGCATCCCCACATCCATCTATCCATGCTATCGATCGATCTGTCTATCTGTCTGTCTGCTTATCGATCTGCACATACACTGATATACACATTTCAATACACAGATGGTACTAGCATGTATATACATATATACACGTATATTGGTATGTATATATATATACATATGTAAACATGATTATATATGATTATATATGTATATATGATTATACATGTATATATATATATGTAAATATGATTATTTTTTGTATATATGACTGTATATGTATATTTGATTAAAAATGTATATATGATATGTATATATGTAAATATGATTATATATGTATAGATATATATGACTATATGCGTATATTGGATTATATATGTATAAATGTATAAATGTATATTTGTATGTATATATGATTATATGTATATATGATAACAAATGTATATATGTATATATATATATTATTATATATGATTATAAATGTACATATGTATCTATGTATCTATGTAAATATGTATATATGTATACATGTATATATGTGTATATGCGTATATGTGTAAATGTGCATATGTGCATATGTGCTTATGTGCGTATGTGCATATGTGCATATGTGCTTATGTGCATATGTATATGTACATATGTATATATGTATATATGTATATATGTATATATGTATATATGTATATATATGTATATATGTATATATGTATATATGTATATATGTATATATGTATATGTATAAGTATATATGTATATATGTATATATGTATATAGGCATATAGGCATATAGGTGTATATATATATATTTACATATATATATATGCGTATATGGATATATGTATGTATATATACATATATAGCTAAATTACTATATAATATACATTTGTGTACTTTTCTTGATGCAATATCCACTGATATACTATCCATGAACATCCCCATCAATATCTCATAAATATCACATTGCTCTCTGGTAAACTAGATAGATGTTGGCTTCCCATTCGTAAAATGATGTACAAAAGGTGACTTTTCCACATCCATATTAGTTTACTCTAGGGTATCCAATTAAAATTTATGAATATCTACTCCATTAAGATCCCATTACTGAAATATGCATGAATATCCCATCAATATCCCATCCCATTTACCCTCTAGTAAATAAACATGGACCCTGGCAGATAGGGATTGGAAGCTTAGTTTCCTCTAAAAATAGCTATTCTCAGGGTCTATGTGAATATACCACAGGGCTCTTCCGTGCCTCAGGGTGTAATCATGTGGCTGGCGGGCTTGGCGCATGGCGTTGCGGCCATCGACACTTGGTGACCCGTATACATACGTATATCAACATTACTATAACATATACCATCATATACCAAATACTGTATGAATATATGTATGTAACTATATATATACACTATAATTATGTATATTATACATCCATACATATTACTGTACACTCATGTGCATATATGCGTGCATCTATGTATATACACGTTTGTACATACACAATTTATGCATGTCTATATACACAGCGTATAAGGATATGCTATTCGAAGTGCTTTTTCAACAGAAACACGACATGGCCTTGGGGTCAATAGTCTTGAGCCTCCAAACATGGACCAACATTTTGCACCTTGGGATGCAGAGATGGATTGGTCATTCGTTTTCTTCACCACTTCCTACGGCCCTTGTGTTGGTCATGAGGGCCTGTCTGCAAATAGTGCACCCCAAACGGTTTAATGCATCATTTTTCCTACCAGAGCGGCAATTGTGCATGGGTTAGTCACCCATTTATAACGTTGTTGTTGGTTATAGTATATATTCCATCATATACCCATTAAACCCATGTTTTCTCCAATGGAAACAATGTACTCAACTCTTCCTAATATCATGAACATGGAGTATCCATTAGAACTATAATATGATATATGATGAATAATCAACTGTTCATAAATATGGATGAATATCATTCATAAATATCATAAACATGGATTATCATGGATGATCCATCAGTATTCATGGCTTAAATCAATATTTTGATGGATAAAGCCGAGGTTCGAGAGATGAACATGAATCAGGGCTATGGAGCCGGGGACGACCCAGGGCCGACCCGTGGAAAATGGCCGGTGTGTTTTCCAAGAGAAATGGGGAGAACCGAGAAACGGGAGATTGAAGCAGGAAACATGTATATTTGAGGATGAAACTGAGGAAACGTCGCAGATTTAAGCATGTAACACGGTGATTTAGCCATCAAACATGATGATTTCAAGAGCAACAGAAGGGTGTACTGGGTGTACAAACAAATGAATCACAAGATGAATGATTCTTTCTGGATGGTGGTTTTTGACCCAAAAATGGAGATATGAATGAATGGATATGATGTAATCAACCACATGTAATAAGCATTTGCTGGTTGGGCGTTGAGCACCTTAAAAAAAAACAAAATCAACCTTGCAAACAGGATGATGATCCCCAATTGACCTATGTTTTTTGTTGGGGATGGGTTGAAACCGACCAGTGGCTCGGTGAAACTTGGGACCCCAAACATCCAGCATTTTGCGGTTCTGGTCAAAATGTAACTTCCAAAAACCCACAGCGGTTGCTCACTTTGGATAGATTTTAGCCAACTTTTTGGGTACCCCAATCTGGACGCATGCGGCCTGCTACATCTGACACTTTTGGACTCCCCACTGCGCCTTCAACTTTTTGGCCTCATGCGTCCACTTAATGGTCATTTACATGTTCAAAATTCTTGAGTATTTTGTTTGACCAACTGCTTTGGGTATCGGTATACATGCCCTCTGAGAGCCCCTAGCAGCAAGGTTTCAGGCTGGCAAAATATCTACAATTATCTATGTATGTATGCATATGTTGTAAATCAGTTTGCCACCTATGTATTTGGTCCCACGCTAAACCATAAACTGGTTGGAAAACCGTGCCAAAATCTACTAACTAGTACGAACCTGACTATACCTGCTGAACTGTACCATAAACCCAAGTTTGGAGGTAGAAAACACTTTGCCCTTTTGATGATCCTCAGGTCCAATTGGCCGCCTTACGGGCGATTGCGGCCATCTTCGACCAGCTGGAGGTGGCGGATGCTAGGGGAAACCACATATGACTGGAACCATTTAGGATATCTAGGGGATGTTTAAGATTTGGGGGACGGGATGATCCAAACAATGATGCCTCGTGAATCAAAGATGGCTGCTGGAAATCAGCGTAAATGGGGATGGGAAACTCATCAGACTTTCCAGGATTTTCCAGCAGGCCATGTTTGAGTACCAGATAGTATCCCAAGATTCGGGGAGCCATGCGAATCTTTTTTGGAATACCAATGTGACCTAACCCTGGCCGACCCTCGCAAATGATGGTGAGGATATGGGAGAATTCAGCCGAAAACGACGGTGCACCTTTCAGGTTTGGGTTTGCTCAGATTCGAGCAGATTCTTTGTACAGTAGTTGTGATGTTTGGAGGACTTGGGTTGAGGGTCAAGGCCCCATTCTTTTTTGTACTGAACCAAAGTCGCAGTTTTGGGTTGCACGTTTGACCCACTGCGACATATCAAGCAGTTGTGAAGTTTTAGCGTTGAACTGGTGGTTTGGATGGGTGGTTTGGATTTCAATGGAGTTCCCGGATCGATGCTTCCCTTTATTAGGATGCCCGGTATTCTACATCACCAATCAGCCAGCCAGGCAGATCGCTCATAAGACGCATAATGGCATGAGAGTAGAACCACCAAAATAGGGGATATCAGCAACAGGAATTCCAATGATAATAAAAATGCAAACCACATATTTTGGACTTTCCCATGTTTACCGGTTTACCTGTGAATGTAGCTCTTAAGAACAGGAATATTTTTGGATTGATGTCCTCTATAGATGTGGCGACAACTCCCGAGAGCATCCAGACACTGTGAGATTTTGATTCCAGGTGCCCCAGGCTTTCAGGCTTTCGGCATTTTGACATATTTCTGAAATTTTCTAAATCAGTCTTGGTCTGGAGATTTCGGTCCCTTATACCCTCTGGTAAACTAACATAGCTATGTAAAATCACCATTTTCAATGGGAAATTCCACTATAAATGACCATTTTCAATAGCTATGTTAGTTCACTGGAGGGTATTTTTTAAACACCACAGCCTGCAAACTTTGGTCGATGGGTCCCGCTTGGACCAGGACCCACAGTCCAGTGAGATGACCTCCAGAGGAGCATGCATTGCCGCAGTGTCTTGGGCCGACCTCGCGCTTGAATCGACGGGACAGACGGCTTGTGGTGAAACACTTACGGTGTGTTTTTTTGGAAACATGCTGTGAAAGATGTTGTTTGGGGGGTATGTCAAGCTATGAACAGCTTGGTGGTTTCTATGTTATGATGTTCAAACATAAACATATTTGGGATGCTGATCCGAAATGCCTTTCATATGGGGACCGAGACCACCAGAGGATCATTCTACTTAGTGTTTCTTGACCCGGGCTTTTTTTATCCGATTCCGCCGATTCCGGTTATCGGTTATCCGATATCTTACTACCCAACAACTGGGGTTGTTTGGTTTTGACCCGTATGCTGATTTGGATTTCAGGCGAGTTTTCAGGAGTGGAGCTTGTTTTTTCTCCACATGTAAAAAATTGGTCAAGATATCTTAAGGTCCCTTTTTCACCAAATTTTTGATCCAAATTTTCACCAACTGAAAGTTCCGGTAGCAATTAGAAGCTAGCCCAATTCCTTGGGGATTGGTGGGATCTTGGGGATTGCAACCCCTGACTACGTCAAGCTTAGCGTATTTGCTGATGTCAATAGGGCTACTTTCCCCAGGCTTTGCTGACCTGTTTGGTTGTCCCACTGATGAATTCACCATTTGTGGAATCTACGAATCGACATGTTTTCTTGAGGCCACATTAAGCAAATCTAAGCACGTATGGGTCCAACTTGTCAAGCGCAAAAATGGATGGTTCAATACTTAAACACGACCAGCCTGGGGCCACTTTTACACAACTTTGACCTACAGTCTATCCCAGTTTAATCCCTTCTCATATAATCATATGCATATACATATACAGGTATATATATATATATACATATGTGAGTATAGACATTAGAAATCATTATAAGCATATATACATATGAAAATACATGCAAAACTACTGTATATTATAGGTCCTACCATATGCCCATGAACAATGACATTGTTCGTTTCACATCACCCATTTTTGTTGATTTCCCTCGTTGACCCCGAGGCCCTCTCGGCGATGAACGCCTTCCCGGAGAATCTGGTGCCCAGCTGGATGTGACTGCTCTGTTTAGGTGGTTTCACGTATACACATTACATACATTAGTCTATGTGTATACACATAGAACATATTGGTACTGATATATATATATATACATAGACATAGACCTACATATATATGAAAATCACATACGTACTGCATATATGTATGTATGTATATGTATATATACATTATATACATATATTTATATTTAAATTGCTGTATGATATTACGCACAGACCCCGTGGTTTGCCCGGACTGAAACATTGAGGATGCCATGTTGTCGAACATGATAGGAGAGATTGCAGCAAATACTGCTTTAGGACTCAACGCTCTTGTGTTTAGGTTTAAGGTTTTAGGTTCGCGTTTTAGGGATTTAGGATTTTCACAGTGCCATGGCTGCGCCCCCCAACGGGGGCGCGCCACTTTGTGTTCGGAGGCCCACCCCCAGACCGCCCAAACTTTCACCTTTCACGGGTTTCGGGTTTTTCTTTGAAAACCCTCTGGCCAGTTTCTTTCGCCCCTCTTTCTCTTTTTGGCGCACGCTCCTTTTCTCCATGGGCTGGCCCGGCCACCTTTTCTTGCACAGAAACGTAGATGCTGACAAGGTGTAAGGTGGAGCCATCCTTTCTTGCAAACTAGAACAATGAGCAATGCAAAATACTGCAAGAAGGCAAACCTTGTGGTAGTAAATGCCTGCAACCGGAAAAAGCAGCAGAAGTTTTGGAGCAAGTCCCGGCGGGTGCAGTTAATGGGTCATTTCACCCGTTACTGAGGTGGCAAGGTTCCTTACCGAAACTGGGAAGGGCAGTGAAGGAGCCCCCCTGTGTGATGGAGACCTCGGGAAGAGCCCCCGCCTGGGTGAACAATAAACCTTGAGGTCGACGAAGTCACACGCATGCCCAGGCAGGTGTGGCACATGCCAGCACCTGGTGACGATGGTGCGGGAGGGGGTGGAATTCGTCAGCCACGCGCTGACACGCCGCGCTGGGACTGTTCCTGGCGCGCGCGAGGAAATGGTGAAGGCGTTGGTGCAGTCGGGCAGGGCGTATACCTGCCATGGGTTTCGCTGTTGCCTGCGGTGGCAAAGGGTCACGCACCAAACCCCTGAACCGCCGTTTCACGGCCACCCGGTGAGTCACGCCGCCGCGTGGTGGCACATGAGGGACTTGCTTGCCGCACGAAGTTTGTACTTCGTCCGCGAGAGTCCCATTGTGCTCGCAGTATTTTGGCGCAGAGCCGTGGACGAGTTGGGCACGGAAAGGTGCCGGGTGGTGGGCGGCCGCTGCTGCATCTTCACACTGACGATGGTGCGCGTTCCGGAATTAGCACTTAAGCCGCCAGAGGCTGACGAGACGTCTGAGGTGATGTCTGTCTCCTCGCCAGACGCGGACCTTCTCACGGACGTGGAGGCAGTCAACTGAGGCTTGAGGCCGCAAGTACAGAAATAAGGCTAGACAGCCGTTGAGAGGCTTTTTTTCACCTGACTTTTTAAAACCTCCGGGCGGTTTTTGTTTGAAGACTTTGAGTGGGCCACACAGCAGGCCTTTTTTTGATTACAGCTTAGACGGGTCCCGGCCCGGTCCTCCGGGGATCGCACTTAGGCAGCAAAAGCCGGAAAAAAAGTATTGGAACAGCATGCAGTGGAAAGAGAGAGAGAGAGAGAGAGAGAGATACGAAGGGAGAGGGTGAGAGGCAGAGAAAGCGAGCCTCAAGTGTCACCAGCTCGCTAGCCCAGATAGGGACCACAAAAACAAACGAGCGCACCGTTGTCGCGCGGGCAGGCACTACCTGAAGGAGTTGCTCGACGTGGTGTACTTTGACGCCCGGTGGGGGACCGGGGAAACAACCCCCCCTGTGCAAGACGGGGGCCGGGGTTTAGGGCGCCCTCACAGCATCCTCTCTGCGGAAGGGGGGGCTGACCCCGTCTGTTTTGCGCAAACAAGAGAGTTGAAGACAGTTTCCGCCCAGTCGTGCCCTGAACATGGCGACTGCTGGCCGTGAAAGTCCAGGAGCTCCAGCCCTGCTGGCAGCCACGGGGTGGATGCAAGCGCCTCCGTGGCGGTCAGCTTGAAAGCTTTTGACCCGCTCGCGGAACCAGCTCCGCAGCCCCGGGAAGAAGTGGCGAGCGGCGTCGCATGGTTCCAGGCCAGGCGACGGAGGGACAATAAGGAACCACAGCAGTAAGAGCTTAGGACCCCCATGACATGAATGCAGATGGAGGCCCCTTGAATTCCTCGCTTCTGCTGAAGGGCCCCAGCAAGGCTAGGAAGGCGCATGCCAGGCATGCGCCAATGTTTAGGGCTTGTCATTTGGGAAATACCAAAGCATTGGCCCTGCGCAGGTATTTCAACATGTCGAAGGATGCTGTTAGAACGCCCTTCTAGACTTTCGGGGCAAACCATAGGGTCTTGCCGTGTTACGATGTAGTATTTAGGCATTCGGGTGAAGCAGAACAACCTCACCACAAATGATGTCAGCGTAGATGATGGGGCCCATGGGTTTTACCTCGCTTGAAGTCGTCTCGTGGCCTGTTTTTTTCTTGGGGGCCAGATCGTGTGGAAGACGGCCTGCTACACCCTGAACTCCATCGTTCAGCCTGGGCGCCCAGGTGATTAAAACGGGGTAATTATAGACTTTGATAATCAAACATGGCAAGCTGGAAGCTCCCCTAATTATGAATGGAAGATTGAATGGGAAAATCTACTATAAACTGGTGATTTTCCAGCCATCCATGTTTGATTGCCAGGGGTAGACTTCGGGACTTTACCTAATTATCGCATCCAGAGTCGCAGGAATATAGAAGAAGCGCCGCCAACGAATCAACTTGGTACCAACTTGGTGTTTGCAGAAGTTGCGACCTCCCCAAATGCACCATGTCAAAGGTCTGCTGTATTTGAAACCACCAGCTAGGAGGGGCCGGCTGGAAATGACACTTCGCTCTATGGGATGGCAGCTTCCAACATCTTCCACCATTTGACATGAAACATCCAATCTAAACCATGGCTCATTTCCACAAGGAACCATACCCTCTGGCCATCTATATAGCTTGCGTTTGAGAACTCGCATTTTTGGCGGTCCCGATTCTTATTACAAACCCGTTTCATCGCATGTCAGGGTTTTCTACCGCAGTTTGGGTTGGTTTAAAGACCAGTTTGGGTATCCATTTTGTCGCTGAGACCTCATCTCTGAGTTTTTTCTCCCCATTCCCAACAGAAAAAATCACCGTCTTTGATGGATCCGAATTTCTAACAGTCACTTCAAATTAAATTTGATGGTTAAATCCATGAAAGAATCCAAGAAACCATCGATGGATACCTTCCAGTAAACTAAGATAGATATGGACAATCCACCATTTGCAAATCGTTTCGTAGGGAAATCCATGGATTTCAATACAATAAGTTTTTTGTATGTTTACTGGAGGGTAGATTCAGCGCAAATGACGGTTCATAGGGGGAACCATCTTTGAAAAACTCAAACAAAGTCCGCTAATTAAGTGATTTCTTGAACATAGATTGACCAGTATATCTAGGATTATTCATTTATTGCTTTCAAACAACGCAGAGACAGCCTCTGGACTGACCCTGGACCTCGAAGCTGGTGATTTGTCAAGGCATGGCCTGGATCATGTGGTGCAGAAGGTGGCGATCTGCTGGGAATCTGCGTTTCACGTGGGGTGAAGATTAGATTTCAACATCTCTTCAGTGAATAATTATATGCAACTGAGAACATCTCAGAAATCTTGGTGTATATAACATGAATAGAAAGTAAAGAAGTCCTAGGTTTGGGGTTGAACATGGGTGGAGTCGAGGCTTCACGGAAAAGTGGGTATGTAACGCGTGACCAGAAAAAAAGATGTGGATTTCACTGATTTCACCAACGAAAATTGGACAATGGATGAACATGCTGATTTTCAGCAACTTGGGGAATGTTTGACCAGCAAAAATGGGGGGGTTCAATCGATTAAGAATGGAGATTTTGAAGCAGCAAAAATGGGGACTTCACCCATGAAGAATGGGGTCAAATAGTTTAAACAGCAAGAATGAGATTGCACCAATCAAACATGGGATTTGAGCAGAAACGGTTCGGATTTAACAGCATGGATGATGATGAAGATTGAGCGGGTATCAGCAGTTTGATGGCCCAACAAATCAGGTCTGAAACTTTAACATGAATTATTCAGACTTTTATACACGCCCAAAATCACTTGAAATTCAACATGGAACCAGGAGAATCGATCGGATCTAAGATGAAAGTTCTGTTGGAAAATTTTGTTGATGGCAGGACAGGGGTCGGTAGGGATGTGCAATGTATATATAGATCAAGCATCTGATTGGACATGTTTACAACTACCATGGTGACGACCCAGTTATACACAAAATCATCCCACACAAATCGAATGGTAAACAGCGTTGGCAGATCCCCTCAAGCACAGATTTCCTATACATTCTATGCATGACAAGTCCTGAAAGGCTGAGCAGCGATGATTTTCCTGTGGGATCTGGTCATATGTGGTGGTCAATCCACATCAATCTGCTCTTTTCCTGTTGCTGCTTTCCCCAACTTTCGGTGGCTAATCCTTCATTTTCTATGATTGTTTCTGATGCTACATGGGGATGGATCAACATTAGATACTCCAATACTCCGAGATTTGGTAGATTACCCTCCCATTCTAGTCTTTTTGGGATGGTCACCAAGACCTAGTGACATGTAAATTGCAAAGCTGGGTAGACCTGTTTTAGTAGCTTGTGAACAGTCTCCCACCAACCCAAAGCTTGATCCATGTTTGGGAATGTCTCAAGAATCTCTTGGGAATCATTAGCATGAATAGGAAGTACAGATTTGCCATCTTGTTATTTACCATAGCCATGGAAAATGGAGCATTTTTAGATTGTGATGATTCAACTATTTAAAAACGGTGATTTTCCATAGCTAACCGTTAAATAACCAGAGGGTCCATCCAATGACTTTGGGGTAGTTCGCACGGACTTTCAGAAAGGGGATGGATGTTGAGCTCCAAAGTTGGGCTCCCCAAATCCCATCGGGAGTCCCAGATTCCAATGATATGACCAATCATGTTCCTACTTGTTTACAGCACATGATAGATGCATGGATGGATGGATAGATCTGGATAAATTATGTACGACCTCACTGCGACCTCACTGGAATGATGGTTAGTAGGGTAACTATCCGAAGAAGAAGCCTTATTTCAGCTAGGCGTGTAGGTCACGACCAGACCGGTCAGCGTTTGCTCACGCAGGGCGCTGGCCGGGGGAAACCCATGAGCCTTATTTCAGCTTAGTGAATTATTGTAAGTTACCCAGATAGATAGATAGTTAATCCCTAATGGTTGATGAGCAGTTTCCAGCTTAGAATGTCCATTCGTGCGTGGCTCCAAATGTTGACCTCAGGAGCAGCTGGAGATGTGTCTACGAGCCGGTGCCAAGGTGGAGTTGCCCAAATATCTTATAGACATATCCGTAAAATTCATAGGAAAATGGTGATTTACCTAACAAAAAAAAGGGGTTTCAATGGGAATTATAGCTGGTTTATAGCTGCTTTATGATGGCTAAGTTGCGCTATCACTAGTTAACCAGGGGTTGTGGTAGATACATCAATAGTTATCACCATACAAGGTGGCTGGAATGACTCAATTTTTGGTTGAATTAAACACTCAGAGATGGCATGATTGATTTGATTACCCATTTGATTTAACAGATTGTTTGCGAGGGTGAACCACCCAAATCTATTGTATTATATTGTATTTCTATCCAATCATATTTTATCCAATCAAAATCCATAAAACATAGCCATACCCAGTCAACCATCGGTTTTCATTGGTTAGATAAATCATGATGAATCATCATTCGTTTTTTTTTCGAGGCAAAAATTACCACAACCCCAGGGAAAGCTCCGCCATCGACTTCACACGCCTTCGTGTGAGGCTTTGAACGTCGCCCAGAGTTTGGAGCATCATTGCTACCGGGATGAGGTGCAGCACACCTGGGTGGTGGAGGTTTCTGATCGTTCTTTTTTTAGTTTGAAAGTGGAAAATCACCATTTTTTTAAAGGCAAATCATCAAACATCATCCATGTAGGTACCCCTTTTTGGACCCACGATATCATTTTTTTTCCCCCACTCAAACTGACACCATTTTTGTCGATTGAAGGTAGAGTAACCACCAAAAAGATTCTGAACAGTAACATCAACCCCAATTTTGGTTGGATTTGACCAAATTCATCCAAATTCTATATACTTTTGGGGTTGACATACAACCCATTTTTTTCCATTTTTATGCCCTGATCGCAGCTGGAGGCTTCCTATCTGCGAGAAGAGTCTGTGAAGCTCATCGCAGCAGTTCCTGGACCGAAAATTCATGGATTTGTTTGAAAATCTCAGGAAAACCATTGATATCATAGACAGATGATGGTATTTTTATAAACCAATACAGTCGCCAATAAAAGTGATATCAATATAGGGTATTCTTTTTGTTGACAACCTATTATCTTGACAAGTGCGAAACGTGGGATTTATCTAGGACAACCATCATTTTTTGGCACTTCAAGATAAACACTGATGGTGAAATTTGATGGTCGTCCTGCCAAATTTGATGGGCAATTTCACCACTTTAAGTATTCAACAGGCAATTTTGTTGGTTGATCCTCAATTTTCAGTGCAGGGTCGCTGGCCCAGACTCCGTGAATCTATGATGCAAATTCAGGAACTTAAATTATGACTTTTAAAGCTCCCCACATACATACATACATACATACATACATACATACATACATACATACATACATACCTACCTACCTACCTACCTACCTACCTACCTACCTACCTACCTACCNTACATACATACATACATACATACATACATACATACATACATACATACATACCTACCTACCTACCTACCTACCTACCTACCTACCTACCTACCTACCTACGTACGTACGTACGTACGTACGTACGTACGTACGTACGTACGTACATGTATATATACATGTATATACACATGCATGTATATATATATATACACACATGCATATATATATATATATATAGGGAATAACCGTATGATGGCATATGCAAAATCTATGCGATATGCCATCATAGTGGCAGAAAAAATGTCAATGTATAAATTTCAGGGTGCGNCCAACAGAATGATGGCACACTGGGGGGGTACCCGGTCACAGAAACATGGCACACTTTCTTTTTACTAGGTTTTGATCATCAAAGATGTATATACATGGGAGACTGGATGTCAATCATGTGGTAAAGCTTCAAAAATGGCTTTTGCCACCAAATGCCAGTAGAAATCAGCAGAAATACAGGATCACTAAGCTGGCATACCATAGAAACCGATGGACAAGGTACAGTACCTTGCCAAAAAAATGCAGAGGACCCAGCAAACCACGTGGAAAACTGTCAATCAGCAGCTCAGTTTGAAGCCCACGCATATGGTTAGCTAGGCATTTCCTCTGATTTTCCTTATTAAAAGCTTTCGAACATGCAGTTTGCCGCCAAGTACCACTAAAACCAGCAGAAATACACGTGCGAATGCACACGCTAAGATGGCACACCCTGGAAAATCATTGAAAAAGCATGGAACATTGCCAACAAGATGCAGAGG
>BGPT01000621.1:584876-605514 GCA_003297045.1 Symbiodinium sp. clade C Y103 | reverse complement strand
CGTGGAAAATTGTCAATCAGCAGCTCAGCTTGATCCGTATAGTCAGCTAGGCATTTCCTCTGATTGTCTTTATTAAGAGCTTCTGAACATGCAGTTTGCAGCCAAGTACTTTTAAAACCAGCAGAAATACACGTGCGAATGCACACGCTAAGATGGCACACCCTGGAAAATCATTGAAAAAGCATGGAACATTGCCAACAAGATGCAGAGGNACCAGCAGAAATACACGTGCGAATGCACACGCTAAGATGGCACACCCTGGAAAATCATTGAAAAAGCATGGAACATTGCCAACAAGATGCAGAGGACCCCACAAATCACGTGGAAAGCTCTCGGCCACCATTTTTCTGCTCAACTTGAAGCCCTTGCGTATGATGAGCTGGGCATTTCCCTTCTTGTTCTTATCAAAAGCGTCCAAACAAGACTCTTGCCACCAAGTACCAGCAGAAACCAGCAGAAATACACGTGCAAATACAGTCGCTAAGATTGCGCACCCTAGAAAAGGATTGAAAAGCTACAGTACCTTTCCAAAATGATGTAGACCCATCAAAGGCAATATATTGCACATATGCATATATATATAGTCACATATACATAGGTTCATTCACATACACACCCGGAGTTCCTTCACTGTTGGAACATGACTTATGAGCAAGTTCAAGTATACAGGAATTCCCCTAATGCGCCATCTTTGGGATCCAGGAGGCTGTATTGGCCTTTTTTGCTGTTCTTGGCGCTTAGATGGTTTAAACGATAGTTTTCGTCTAGGNTGTATTGGCCTTTTTTGCTGTTCTTGGCGCTTAGATGGTTTAAACGATAGTTTTCGTCTAGGCCAGCTATTCGGGGACCGCTATATATATATATATATATATATATACCGCCCGACATGGGTTTTTTTCCACCTAGATGTTTTTTTTATATATATATATAGATACAACGTATATAGAGGGATCCCTATAATCCGGATTTTGTTTGATGCATACCAGGTTGGGTTGCAAGTGGCTATTTGAGCAAACCTCAACAGTATCTATGGCNCTATGGCGCATTCTCGGAAATATCTTTTGTTTTGGGGGGTACACCTTGGATACCTACACTAAGATGGCACATTCTCTGAAATATCTTTTGTTCTGGGGGCACCCCTT
This sequence comes from Symbiodinium sp. clade C Y103, assembly GCA_003297045.1. Classification (NCBI taxonomy): domain Eukaryota; class Dinophyceae; order Suessiales; family Symbiodiniaceae; genus Cladocopium; species Cladocopium sp. clade C. Next base: position 604,372 of record BGPT01000621.1, on the reverse strand, counting down.
AGATTGGAACACTAAGATGGCACACTACGGGGCCACCCTCAGTAACCCTCCACCATGCCAACTGTTTTTTTACAACAACTATACGGATCTTATGGTTCCAATCCGGTGTGCCATCTTAGGGTTAATCCCTATACACACATGCATATATATATATATATACATACATACATACATACATACATACATACATACATACATACATACATATGTATGCACATACAATTATGTATATATATATATATATTATATATAATAGATAGTGGATCTTGTTTGATAACCTCAAATTCCAGCTTGGCATTGATCAGTTCTCTGGCCATCCTGGAAACCGAGAAATTTTGTCATTCACATGGTTACTGGAGGTGTGCATCACCTGCCCCGACTTCCGCTTCTCGTTGCAAGAAGCGAATTGCAAGGCGTGGATTTGGGATGGGCGGGGTGCCACAAGGATAGCAACATGGGCCTCCAGGGAATTTTGATGAATCATCTGAATCTTCTGAATGGGCCCAGAATTGAGAGGTTATGGCTTTCTCAGGATGGCTACTGCTATCGGGATACCTCCGATAAACTGGGAGTTGCCATTCCTCAGCACGTCTTCAATGTTTTCATGAGAAAGGAGATATCATTAGTACTATATTGTATCAGAAACGGTTTGCTGGAGAATCCACTATTTAGTTCGATGATTTTCCCAGCGAACTAAACCTCCATTGACTTTCAGGCATTTCCCAGCCAGCCACGTTTGATTACAGGAGACTTCCACCTTCAATATGCCCCTTGGACACTATGGAACCTTCCAGGTTCAGAACAACATATTTGCATGGGGAACTGCCAAAGATTCGGCTGGCTGGATCAGCAGCGGCCTTCATCTCTTGTCTTAAATCTACACGGTGTCACCGTGTCACTGACATTTGAAGTGGCTCTGAACATCATTTTCCTATTGGATATATATATATACATATATATACACATTATATATCTATGTATGTATATATATATATATTGTAATTTGTAATATAGACATTGATATAATGTGGTAAATCCAATGCCATACACCATCCCCATTTCATCACCACTTTGGGTTGCATACACCATCCGGCCAGGTGACCTTGGCTCAGGCCATGGAAGCAGCAGTGGACCGTTTCCCTGAGGCAGTCGTGACGAAATCTGAGGAAAATATGAGAAAATACCCTCTGGTAAACTAACAGAACTATGGAAAATCATCATTTTATGGGAAAATCAACTATAAATGGCCATTTTCAATAGCTATGTTAAATTACCAGAGGGTATGCGGCCCTCGAGATAGGTCCTTTTCAGCAAGTTCCTTGCCAGCGTAGCACTCTGCGTCTTTGCGAAAGGTCTGAGTTTCGACTTTGCATCACACCTTCGAATGATTTCAGAGGGCAGAGAGGGTATTCCATTTGTCCGAAAGGCACTTTTTGCGGATTTTCCATGGATTTTCCATTTGGAGGTTTCCTAAAATAGTGGTACCCCCAAATCATCCATTTTAATAGCAGTTTCCATTATAAACCATCCATTTTTGGGTGCCCCATTTTAGGAACCCCCCATTTCCATGTTTGATTTCCAGAGGGTAGGTGGGGCTCTTCACTGGAGCCATCCCTTGATAGCCAGGACGATCCAGACAAGGAGGCTGAGCAGGTCGAGGCCGAGATGTGACCTGAGATTGGACCAGGAAGATGTTGACCGTTGACCCATCCCAAAAACGGGGAAGTTTTTTTGACATGACCAACTCCAAGAATAGGGGACAATAATAGGGGTTTTCTATGGTTTTATCAAGAACGACATGGATTTGACATGATTTGAATGGATTTGATCCAGAGCAATCTGTGTTGCCAAGAACAACATGGATTTTATCAAGAGCAAAATTGATGTCATCACCAACACGATAGATCTTAGCTTGAAACCATCCCAATATTCAGCTCGCATCTGGACTCATTTTTTTCCGTTGCAGGGTAGTTCAAGCCATTGGCAACCGGTGGCCCACTGGCAATTCGAGCATAAAGATTAAGATCACACCTTCAGGATTTGTTGGTAGAAGCTATCCAGAATCATCGAATCTGCCGATCTAAACCACAAGATGAGTTGTTGGTGAACCTGGCTTAGGCCATATCCTCCCCCCGTGGCTTGACAGTCAATACGGCCTTGTGGATGTTGGTAGTGTTGCAATAAACCGCCTGCTGTCTTCTTATTGGTGAACACTCCATGGTTGTTGGTTTGTTTTTCTTCGTCAAGTCATGGAAAAACTCCCAATTTTCGCCGATGCAACAGATTCTGAACATATTCTGCTGCTCGGAGTCCCGTTTTTTCATGATTGTTGACAAAATCTCCATACTATTGTTAATCAAATCCCAATGCTGGCTGCTGAAATCCCCATGATTAGTCAGATCCCAGTGCTTGCTGCTCAAAGCCCAATTCTTGTTGGCAATGCTCGTCTACCCCCTGACAGGTGCTGGTGCACAACCTGCTAGCCTTGGCTTATGTCAGTGGACCGGAGGAGACGTGGCACATTTGTCTCCCTGTCTCCCTCTCTTTCTCTTTCTCTATTCAATGAATATGTACGTATACATTTAGACAAGATCATACATTTGCACAGGCCCTGGCATGCTGTATATAACATCCAGACTGCTTTGACATATTTTTTTCACAGGGACATCATCATAAATCATCTATAAAAAGGGCCCATTTTCCATGATTACCCAGAGGGTATGTATGTTTTATAATGATCTTCCCGTCCTTCAGGGGATGATGATCCCCTTGTTCACTCACGAGATGTGCTTCCCAGGAGATCCTGGTGAGCTGTCTGCAACGATGGGGTCCTGACCTCGATGGGGATCGCTGGCACTCGCAATACTTCATCAGATCATCAAAGTTCTGTGGCATTCAAGGACTTTGCATGAGTTAAGAATGTAAAAACTCTAACCCAAATCAGACGTTTATCAGTGGAAGGACGTTGCAAATTGAGCCAGGAGCAAAGACCTTCCTGGTTCGTGCCTGTGCAGATACAGTCAGATGCTGAGCAGGGTTGGACCGTTATCCTCCCAGTTGGCCAACATGCGTTGAAAGATGTTTGCAGCTGATGAAAGATGCCAGTTTCTTTTATCATAATGTATAGCCATATTTTTTGACTTGCACTACCAGGCCGTGCCCACTTGTCTGTGTTGTGGTTGTAGTGCACTTACAAACAACTAATAGGAACTATAGGACCATTGACACCATTTCGCAGTGGAAAATCTGTTGGTGTTTGGGGTTCTAATGCAACTTCGAGGATCAGCCGAGCCTCAAAAACCTGGAAAATATCTCACTGGTGAACTTGGCCGGTCAGTTGGGCTCTTTCCAAAACCACCAGTTCTTTACATACTGGATCTATTGTCTTAATGTATATATATATATAAGTATGTGTATATGTATATGTATATGTATATGTATATGTATATGTATATGTATATGTATATGTATATGTATATGTATATGTATATGTATATGTATATGTATAATGTATATGTATACATATACACATACATACACATACATACACATACATACATACATACATACATACATACATACATACATATCTATACATAATACATATATATATATACATATATATATACATATGTATGTATATTATGTATATTTATGTATGTATGTATACATATATATATATATACATACATATATATACGTACATATATATATATATGTATATATATATGTATACATATATATGTATATATATATATATATATTGTGATTGGCTATCACACTGGTAGCTTCAAGATGAATCTCAACCCGCAAGTGCAGCCCAAATCGGATGCTCGCCCCTTTTGGACACCACGTTCGCTGCANTGTGATTGGCTATCACACTGGTAGCTTCAAGATGAATCTCAACCCGCAAGTGCAGCCCAAATCGGATGCTCGCCCCTTTTGGACACCACGTTCGCTGCACAAGCTCTGAAAGATCCACCAAGCACGATATCGGCACTTCAAGGATATGCAACAAAGGATCAAATGGATGATGGCTGACCTCAGCCTCCAATGGCACAAGTCGCGTACCCTCTCCACGCCTCAACCCGGGCTTGCCTCAGCCTCTACGACTGCGGCATTCGCATCAAGTGAACCCATTGGCAAACCTGGATATCAAACTGGTTGCAAAGGTGGACCTGAATGAATGTGGGATTCACANAGCCTCTACGACTGCGGCATTCGCATCAAGTGAACCCATTGGCAAACCTGGATATCAAACTGGTTGCAAAGGTGGACCTGAATGAATGTGGGATTCACAATATATATGTATACATATATATATATATATGTATACATATGTATACAATATAATATGATCTAGGCCCATTACTGGTTGGTTTCAGATTGAGATGGCTTGAGACCAGCAAGACTCCTTCTTTCGAGCCCTGCGAAAAGGTTGCTGAATTGGTGCGACGAAATGCACCCATGAATGAGGCGGGGAGGGTGGTGGAGGCAGACCACGCGGCTATCGTCGCATGGATTCGCATCTGGGTTGAAAATAGGGTACCTCTAAATCCATTGGTTCATCATGGTTCATCATCATTTTCCCCATTAAATGGTGATATTTGGGGGTATCCCCTATTTTTAAGACTCACCTATGTTTTGATTTTTTCTGGTCTTGACCATGCAATTTTTTGGTAGAGGCCACCAATTTTGACCCATGCCTATTTCTTTTGAATCTTAAAGAACAATCAGTTTTTCTGGTCGTATCAATTTTGGGAGGATGATCCGGATCGACTTTCGTATTTACGGAAATCGTTGACGCCACCAACCAGTTAGTTTTTGGGGACCTTAGAACTGGGGATCTTTAAGAAACCACTGGATTCTTCTTGACCTCTAAAAGCAATATATCACTAAATGGGTGTGTCTGAAGATGGGGTACCTGCAAATTTATTCTTAATTCATCATCATTTCCCTGTGAAACTGGCTATTTGGGGGTACACCCAATTTTCAGACACCCAACTTTCCCAAATCTTTCGCACTTCGCCAAGGAGGATTGCACCTCGGTGTAGGCTTGTTTGATTGGTGGTTCCAAGACGTTCCAACAACTGTTGATTTTCCATGCAACTGGGATCATGATCCGAAATTGGATATATTAGATTATTAACTTAACTTAACCGTACATATTTGGATGCTGTCATTTTGGATATGTGATCCCAAAAAATCATGACCCATGTGGATATCATGACAATCATGATCCCAGCATCTTTGGATATATTTGGGATGGCCGTCTCATGATCATTAACCCTTGCCCTCCCAGCTCACCCACCCAGCCGAACTCAGGAGTTGCTCCGTGGCCGAGTGCATGCTGAACTAACATCAGTCGCACAGGTGGAGCTTGGAATTTTTGGAGCTTTTTATGGCTGTACACTGTATTGGTCCATTCTCTTTAAAGGATGGCAACTGGTTCAGTTTCTGGGGACGGACACTGGAAAACTGGTTGTTTCCCCTAGTGTTGAACTACGAAAATGGAGATTTAGCCGCCCACAAAAATTGATATGAACCCAATCTGATCGCAGCTAGCAACTGTTGAATCGGGCTTAACCGATGTGGGATTTCAAGGGATTGTGAATACACGTGGTCATCACAACAGTTCCACTGGGAATAGCTGTTTCTAGCCAATTTTTTCTTCAGTCATGGCCACCCCAGGAAGGGTGAGTAAGGGTCAACTCTGCAAAGTTCTAAGTGTTTTTACGCGTGTTTTGCCAAGGATATGAAGTAACTTAAACCTTAAAGCACCTCTTTTTGGGCTAAACCCTTTTGAACCATTCCCATATCACCATCGAACTTGGGGGGCTGTCTCAAAGCACCATAGGCTGGGCCCCCGCATGCCGCCCACCAATTGACTTAGAACCAGGCTACCTTACGTTGAGGTATACCCCATTTTCACCCAAATGTGCCATGGTCAAAACTTGGGCATTGTCCATATCTGGGTGGGTCACCAGTCCATTTTCAGATTCAGAAACGCATGATGGTTGGAGTCCCAGTATTGGATGACTATGTGCCCCACATGAAGCCATGTAACTTCCATGGCACAATCTGCAATTTTTGGGTACACCTCAATTATGACCCACACCCATTGCTGACATGGCAGGTCCATAAGGAGGATGTGCAAATCCAGTCCTGCCGGACACCCAGGGCTTTTGCGGGTGATGTTGATGGCCAAAAGCCAAAACCATGGGATGGACCCCCAAAATCTGCCAGATTAATCTCCTAAAGAATCTAAAAAACAAAATATACTCCAAAATCTGCTAGACCTTCCCCGTCAAACAAAGCACGCAGCAACGAGGTCTGGAGCTCGCGGTGGGCTTTATCTCGCAGCCGAAGCACCTTAGCCACCAGCTGCAAAATCAAGTGCCACCTTGCTTTGTGCAGAGCTGCTGAAGAAATAACTCGCAGCGGTTTACGTGGCTGGGAGCATGATTTAAAGCACATTTTCACTAATCAATAAACAAAAACAAGCCACAAAAAGTCGAAAGTGATGCATACTTTGATTTCATTGATTTGACCATTCAAACATGGGTACAGTAAGTTTAACCAGCAACAAACAGGATGAAACCATATGAAACTATCACCAAGCTGAGAATTTGCTAGAAACCGGCCAACCAATCATGAATCGCACGGCATGGCCCAATACTGCATTGGAAAAAAGCGCGTGCACGTCGCGAATCTCCGCTCTCCGGGCGTCGCGAATTTCTTTATGACGTGGCCACAGCGCCATCAGATGGCTGTGTCCAAGAGGGGACCCCGAAAATCGACAAGTTGGTGGTTGATAGCCAGCAGAACAACTGGTGATTTGCTGTAACCTGAAAAACACTGGATCTCAGCATCCAAGAAGCATTCGGATTTCAACAAAACTGGTGACTTCCCCACCAAAGAGCAGCCGGATTTCACCAAGAAGCACAGAGGGATGACCGAAACCACTGATTTTTTTGTCCGAAAAGTTGAACATAGCCACCTGACCCGGATCAACGTCCAAAAAAGCCACCTGGCTGAGCCAAAATGAGGCCAGGGAGGCAAGCAGAAGCGATGTGAAAAAGGTGGAGGGGCCAGTCAATTGGGGGACATCATTAGGGGCTTCAAGAGGATTGATAACTTTTAGCAGGATTAAAAAAAAAACAGCGAGTACTTGCACGGGATCACCATGAGTTTGCGAGGGGGTCGCAGGTATGCATGTATCCAGATCTGCAAGCTGTATTCAATTTCAGGTTTTCAATTGTAAAGTCGAATCCACTTGTCTTTTCCGCAGGTTCTTGACGGCTCTCACGTCAGCAGTGACTCAGTGATTTGACAACCCTGTGCCGACTGAACAAAATGATACCCAATCACATTGGATCTCCTTAAGTAAATCCGCTTTGGGATTGAAAGATCGAACATATCCAGATGGTTGGTCAAATTGTCAATTGGTGCTGAAGCAGGGGAAGATCATCAACAAATGGAATGCCAACCGACAAGAATGATGTTTTAACTGGCAAACACTGTAATTTCACATGATGAAACCCGCTCAAGAAACGGTTTTCATGGTCAACTCCCATTATTTATTACTAATAATCCTTCAAATTTGTTACTTGTAGTTCAGAACCCCCCCCCCAGCTGCTTGATTTGGGGGAACACCTCTAATTCATCAACCAGAGTTTATTGAGCCAGGGTTGAAGTTGACATTATCGCTCAAATTTGGTGACCCCTTCAAAATGGATGGTTAAATACCAAGAATGACTAGCCATATCCACTGGCCGAATCCCAGTATTTATGAAACACCATTGCTATTTGGAGAAAATCCCAAATATGTGTTGTAGTGGATATGGCTATATATATATATACACATGATATCCGATGGATTTATGATCAAAAATAGTATAAATTCTCCACTCGCTGCACTCTTCGTCCGTCGCTGATGGGCTGCGCCGCCGGGTCCCCTGCCGTGACTCCCTCCCCGGGCGCAGACGCGGCGCCGGCGAAGGCCCATATTTTTGGGGCAAAACCATCCACTAACCAGCTAATTTAGGGTAGGCTACCAGGGTTTTGACCCAAAACCAGCAAAGTTGGTTCAATGATGGGTCTATAGTTTGATGATATATCGCTATCATTCAATATCAATAGTTAATACGATGATACGTGAAATGCTGGATATGTCACTATCTATAGTCAAATGGGACACCACATGGGTTTCCAAGACAGGATTGATGCAAAATATGAACTGATAGCTTTGGGACTGTCAGTTACTGGTTGGCAAGCGAGCCGTAGTTAGAACCCATGTATACATTGGATATTTTTTAGCGACCACACTTTTGAGCTTACAGTCCAATTTCAGTAGTTTCGGTTATGAATGAATGGCAGTACTGTAGCGTCCAATCTTTTCCACCTGAGCAAGAATAGGTCGTTTTTAGTATAACCCCCTCCGTTTTGGTGGTTGACGATTCTGGGCCACCCCCAACTAAAATCTTCCCCAGTGTTTGTTGGTACTACAAAATCCAAGGCAGTTTTTGATTACCCTCTGGTAAACTAACATAACTATGGACAATCACCATTTTTAGTGGGAAAATCCACTATAAATCACCATCTTCAATAGCCATGTTAGTTTACGAGAGGGTAAACAACAAAAACATGGATCATCCTAAACCGTTGATGTTTTCGCTGAGGCCAATCCCCATTCTCCGGGCCTGGTGACGGTGGGACTGGACGACCAGCTACGGTTGGGTGCAACGGCCCCGCCGTGGCCCTACGGCGAGTCCCTGGGAGAATGCCATGCGCCGGTGGTGGTGCTGGATGTGGGCAAAGGGATGAAAGGCGGGGTCAGGAATTGATGGGAAACCGCCCAACTGGCGATTGGCCCCAAGAATTTTTCGGTATCAATTTCAAAATTGTTCAAAAGTTTGGGGATGCTTGATGCTTCATTTTTTCCAAGATTCACCAAAATAGACAAAATATTGGTGGGGGTTGGGAAGTGCACTGTGGCTGCAAATGATCTTGGAATGTGTCGGATCATTTGATATGCAGACAAACTGCTTAGCGCTTAATCATCAATGATTGGATTTCATGTACAACTGGAATACCCCGATGCATACTCCAGGACTCGCGATCACTATGGAACCAGCGACCTCTTCTGAGTCCTAGGATGATGATCTAAAGATACAACTGATACAACCAACATCAGAGGAGACAAGTTGGAGTAGTATTGCACAGCATATGATCTATGAATTCTTGACAAACATGGTGACATCAACCACCTTCAAATCTCAGAATCCTTGCCCTTGTAGGCATCAAGTCCAGTTTCTTCAAGATCTTCCCCCGCGGTAAGTTCATGGCAGTGGCCGACTTCTGCAACGACGAATGCATGCTGGGGAAGTGCGTGGTACTCATCCATGGTGGCGGCGAGCATAAGAACTACATTGGGGACAGCGAGAAACAGAAGCTGGCAGAACACTTGCGAAGTGGCAGGGATGCCTGGAATCGGAGAATCCGAAACGTTCGATGTGTCAAGACCCCCTCCAAAGAACAGGGCTGTGGGGTTTCCTGTGGTTACGGACTTGCCGTAAGAATTTGGGCATATCTTTATGGGAGTAATCCCTGGGTGCGAGACAGCCCCCAGTCTTGGGCACATACTTGTGTGAAGTTGTGGACTTTTTAAGTTTGCAAGGAGCAAATTAACCAGTCCCAACGATTTGGTACAGCAAATCTACAGGCACTACAAGGGGTGCTGAGAGAATGGGTGTTGAAAGTCGAAAGTAGCACCCATACGCCCCATCTTTCTAATCCCAGAGTATGGCCAATGCAGAACATTGACAGGGTGCATTGGGAATTTCAGCATTCGAATGATCCACCATCATCCACCAAAACCTGGATGTCCTTGCAGACAATGCGTCGAGTGTATAGCCAATCCTTTTGCCTTTGTTATTCTCAAGCAACAGGGGGCTGACCCCCATGGCACCACAAGGTTCAAAGTATTTGCTTTCCTTCAACACCCAAACTTTATCAGATCAAAGCCTTGCCCCGCACTGGGCTGGCCACTGGCGACCCTGCAAAACGTTCCAACCCTGGACTTTTGTTCAGATCGAGTTTTCCACCCAAAGAAATCTGGTTTGTCCTTTCAGGATTTGATTACTCTAAAGTAATATAAGATATGTAATCTATGCCTATTTTCAACCATACCTGGGATCACCATCCCTAATTGGCGAACAATGCTAAGAGTTTTGGGATGGCTCAACCACCAAACCAGAAGCCTTGGTTCAAAACCTCACGCTTTTTCCGAAGTAAGGTGGCGCAATCATGACCATTTCGGCTGGCGGCACTTTCTGTGGCTGCAACAAGGGATGCTTCGGCTGACCCTGAGGTCACAAGAGACAGGACTAACGTCTTACTTAGAATCAGTAAAATCCGTTCAACGGACTAGTTTAAGGTCCAAGGGAAAACCAACCGGAAACCCTAGTTTTTACCCCCCTTTGTAGGTATGGGTTTCCTTTAGATTTTCCCTTCAACTGAATCTTGGATCCTTTTACTTCGCAGAGCTCAACAGGTAGATCCAAAGCAAAAATCCTAGGATCCTTTCGCCGATCTTCAGTAACAATCCTGGGTATTCTGTGAAATCGCAAAGATTGAGCACATTTGACTTTTGCAGTGTGGTCTGCAGACTCATAACTTGGATGCAACTGTGGAGCTTGTATCTGGAAGATAGAAGTTGGCAGCATCAAAAAATGCTAGGAAGTTGCTGTTTTCGGATTTCACCTCTGCCTTGTCGCTGAATGGATTATTCAGAAAAAAATATTGTTGTTTTCAATCTTTATATAGCAGTACATGCAGGACATGTACAGTGTGCCACTGAACCACTATTCAAGGGCAACATCTAGAACACTTACCAACATCAAATATATAGCTACAGGCAGAAATAGGTAGAAAACACATATTTTCACCAAATTTTCACCTCGAATTTCGTGAGTTTTTCTCCTTTCAACACCCAACAGTTGCCTCTGTGGTCCACCGTGGTTCACCGTGGTCCACCAAGGAAGTCTAGGCCTCCTGCCGATCCTGGCGCACGACCGGCAGCACTGGCAGCGCGGCACCGGCAGCGTGGTGCTGCAACGGACGCCCTACGGGGAACGGTTGCTGCCGAAGATCGCCAAGGCCCCCGGGATGCCCCGGGCCTGAAAAATTACATGGTTTGGGGTCCTTGATATAAACTCGGGATTAATATGGATTAATTATTATGATTATATAGTTTCATGGATGTTTATGGACTCATGGTCTACTACCATTCATTGATAGATAAGCCATTGATCATAGCTGATTCTACTTTGATTCTGTTTAGTTCTTGGGGATTCTGAGAGGTGCACACAATTATCGGGGGACCTGGAAGTTGGAGAATCATCAGGCATGTGGTGTCAGAGAGTTTGAGCAAGAACAATGCTAGTGGGAAAGGCCGTAAACTTGGGATTGAACCAAGAAGAAGGGACTTGGAGATAGAATTGGACTTCACCAGTCAAGATTGAGATTTTACCCTCTGATAAACTAACATAACTATGGAAAATCACAATTTTCAATGGGAAAATCAACTATAAATTGCCATTTATCAAGTTCATTGTGTTGGTCTAAGGGAAACTTTCGGGGAAACCATGAGATTTACGAACGCACTGCCACCACCGACTCATCCAGGTAGAACATATCAACAAACTGTCAATTGAAGCCACCAAAAATGGGGATTGAATCCAGATATGTGGATAAAAACCAGTTGCTCCCGTGTCACCCACAGGCGAATGGTGGGGTGAATCAATGAATCTTTCGCCAAAAGTTGGCCATGCTTGCAGCGACCTGAACAAAAACCACGCCCAACAACATATGCTCAGAAATTGGGAAAGCTCAGAAATTGGATTAGTGATTCATGGACGATTTCCCATATTTTCCCACATCCCGCGACTCAGGTGGAATCGCAGTACTTCAACTGCCCTGCGCTGCTCCCCTTGGCCGAAGAGCACTTGCAAGCCTTCGGCACCACTCTTCCAGGTCCAGCAAAGTCCCTGGACCTAGGTCTGGTACTGAACCAAGAATGGGGTGATAATCTGATAAGCCAACAGCATGGAATGTATGTGGATATATATGAGCTACAACCAAAATTTTTCCACAATGGAGAGTAGTATTTGAGGCATCTTTATATATCGGAATTGAGCTGAGGCTTGGAAAACGAGAATACACTCTTCAAAAAACGAACATATTTGCTGACACTGAAAAACGTGGAAAACAATAATACACTCTTCAATATTTGATGACTAAGAGCTATGTGTGAAATATTGATCGTGGCCCATGTAATATATACAAATATACATAATCAACCATGTATTACAATTTAACAATACAGAGGTTTCGGGATTTTTCGGGGCCAGTCTTGGAAATCAACAAAATCAGGTGTGAAAACCTGAATCGATCCCAGCACCCCATAGGTCTACCCATTTTGACCTATGAGACGGAGATGAATGACTGCCACTGGGCGAAGAGGTGTAAGTCTAGCATCTGTTGTGGATCTATTTTTCTTCCTTGGATCTTATTTCTTTTTTTGGTGTGTTCAGAATGTACGCTCAGAAATGCCGTTTCAAGTCCAACAAAAATTGAACATCAGAAATCGTGTAAATAATGACATTGTTTTTCAGTGCTTTTCCATGTTTTTCCCATGGGGCAACCAGCTCAAAATTGTGGGATTTCTATTCGCAGGTTTGTTACCCGACAGAGGGTTAACCATTCATTTTTTCTGGTTACATCTAATTTTTTTGGTGGTTGAATCTAATTTCTTGTTGCTTAAACCCAAACTTTGCTGGTTGAATCCTTATTTCTGGAGGCCTGCAACATTTTGATGGAATCCCCATCCACGCTGGTTCTGCTTGAACTCCCCAATCTCTGCTGGTTGATATGACCCCTTGGTTTTTTATGGCAATGGGACATCTTTGATATATGGATGATCTTCCCATTATCTATTGTAGAGTTTCCCATCCAAAATGATGACTTTCCAACCAGCCATGCTTGATTCCCACAGGATAACATGGACATTTGGCAAAGGAATTCACTGTTTGTAGATACATATGGTCACCGCACCCTATTTGGCAATGTCTGTTTCATACTATGTGTACACATATATATATATATACACATGAATATACATCTATTTAAACATATGCAGATGTAATCATATCTATGAATATGTAAATACATTATATAAATATAGATATACAATAATATATATATATATAGATATACGGTATATACAGATTATCTATACAGATTCCATCCCCTTGATGGTAGGTCAGTCTGCCACCAGTCTTCTGGGTCTTCCAGCCGTCCAGCTGGGCGAGCTGGGCATGGGCCGCTTCGTGGTGATCTCGCCCAACTTGGAGGTGAATGCAGGCGCCGGGGAGGAGCTTTTTGTTTCTTTAAATGGGGAATTTTTATGAAGATTTGATGGGGAATTTGATGGAGAATTTGATGGAGAATTTGTAGCGATTTTATGTGGATTTGATGTATATTTGATGTGGATTTGATGTGGATTTGATGTGGATTCGATGTTACAATGCGGATATAATGGGATATATACAATTATACAATGTGTACCTTGTAAACAAGCAATTGCTTTATGCAATTCGCGTGGTGTAGAGGAGAAAGGGAGACTGTGAGGGAGACACACACGATTGATCTTTAGATCAAGTATATATGGTTAAGTGCTTGAAGCAAATCGCTCTGTGACGTCGTCCTTGTCGACTTGTCCCTCAGGCTCCAGTAGATTCTTGGTGTTCAAAAACTCCCATATCATCACAGTGAAATTTGTGCCCTGTAGTTAGCTAAGTTTGGTGAATAGCTAATATAACCAAGATTTGTGGTAGATATATCTATAGTTAATATGGATGTTTATGAGATTTATAAACCAACTTACAACTGGGGGGCAGCACCTTGTATGGTGATAACTATAGATAGATATATCATGATATATCTACCACAAAGCCTAGCTGTACTAGTCATAAACCAACTTAGCAAAGCCGGGGGGCACCCTGATTCTCATGCGGGGCCACCATCCAGGCGAGGTCAACATCCAGTTGTTTCGGAGCTTGGCCTCGTGGGCGTCCGCAGGTCAGCTGAGACCTCTGGTGACGGGGCTGGGCGAGGTGATTGATGGACCGAGATTCGATGAGACCAGCATGACAGGCCAGGGATGGAGGAGGAAAAGACAGGTTTTTTTAACTCCAGAATGACCATTTCTATGAGAAAATTGATGATACACCACAGGAGTTCTTAGCCAACATTAGCCAACTTAATTTTTGCAGAAATCCACATGATTGTTTTCCCAAATGACAAGGCTCTGTGCCGAGAAATTTGATCGTGGAGGACGCGCTTGTCATTTTTGGGGTTTATGATATTCATGCTCAGGCAAGTGGATGTCAGACGACTGCACACCTCTTGAAATGTAAGGATTGGACTAGTACTTTCAGAAAGGTCCAATGCGTAGCCCAGCTTGAGGCATGCGCCCTGACCCAGGTGCTGCTGTGAAGTCATTAGGAGCCCACAATCCAGGAGCATTTTCAATCTTTCTGCCCGAACATCCACCATATTCTTATTGGTTGATTCTTGGTGTGCCTCAAATTTTCATCCAACTTTTTCAAAAGATCAACCGCATTCCGTTTTCGCCCACAGGGGGAAGACCCGGGGCAGGTACAGACCGCGACGGTGGGGAGCTCTATGCGTTTCCAAGCGCTTCCGGGAAGCTTCCGGCGTTGAGCGCCGAGTGCATCGCAGCTGCGGGTGACGAGTTCACGGAGTTCACTTTGCCCGGCAACTGCAGGCTGGGGCGATCAAGGTCAAGCTAGGCACCCCAGCCAGTGGCTGGGGTGAGTTATGGTCGAATTGTTCCAGCACTCAGACCCTGGTGCGATGTGAGAGAGTTTGAAACATACTGGGTGCTAGAAAAAAACATTGAAGAATGGAATGAACTGGATATTTTTTTGTAGCCAATCATGTGGTTCCTGACTCAGATCATGGAAGTCCAACATGGTGATGGATCCCTGCGAATGGCCATCTCGAAATCATTATCTCCCGAATTTTCATTGTTCCTTTCTTTATATATCCATTTTTGATTTCTGGTTTCATTTAGGTTTAGAGAAGGCATAGTTCATATATGTTTAAGTACTAGAAAGCATATTCTGTCGTTGGTTATTCTTGTCCCGACTTAGATCGCCCAATTCCGCGCGCAATTGGCTTTTATGTTGTAAGTGTGACTGTATCAATCCTTGTCTGTACATATTTACACACACACATATACAGATACAATACATATATATATATATGACCATACATAAATACATACACACATGCATATGTATATATAATCATATATATACATACATATACATACGTATATAATAATATAATATATAATCATATGTATATATAATCACGTATATATATGTATGTATAATAATGTATATATATATATAATCATATATACATATATATACAATCATAAAACCATACATATACAATCATAAGACCATTTTATATAATCATAAAATCACATATATATATAATATATATATATGTAATCATATATATTATCATATGTATAATCATATATATAATCATATATATAATCATATACATATAGTCATATATATAATCATATACATAATCATATATATAATCATAAATATATATATAGGCATATATATAATCATAAATATAATGATACATAAATATAGTCATATATATAAAATCATAAATATAATCATATGTATATATATAATCATAAATATAATCATGTGTATATATATATATCATATATATATCATATATATATATATCATATATAATCATATATATAATCATATACATATAGTCATATATATATAATCATATATATAGTCATATATATTTATATATAATCATATATGTATAATGATATTTAAATATAGTCATATATATATAATCATATATATAATCATATATATATATATCATATACATATATATATATATCATACATATACATCTCATAAATATATATATAATCATATGTATATATATATACATATCATATATTAAAATATATATATATAGATATATATATAGATAATAATGTATATAATCATGTATATATATATAATCAACTATATACAATTATATGTAGATATGATCATATGTATATATATATATATGTACACAATTATACATATGTATATTTATATTCATATAGAATCATATTTTCATATAATCATAAATATATACAGTCATACATGTATATGTATAATCATATATATGTATATATATATATTATACACTAATGTATATATACACCCTTGTAAAATCATGCATACATATACAGAGCTATGAATAGCCTCACCTCCTTGCCTTTACATCGTGCATCTTTTCAACATATTATTGAAACCATTTCGGCGAAATCCTTGCGATAGAATGTTAAGATGATGGGGTCAGGGGAGAAGGAGGGTCAACAGACAGGTTTGTAACAAAGAAGCAAAAGATATCATTGGAATAACCCAGAAAACAGGGAAGCACGACAACATTTTCACAAACAATTCTATTTTTGCAAGGTGCACAATTATCACATGCAGCTGTGTAGGGAATCCAGACACGAAAAAACCTACAGTATCATCAAGAAAGTTTAAGAGACAAGAACACCCAGAAGAATTTGAAAGGAAGACAGACACCCGATGCGATCGCATCTTATTTTTGCTGAAACGCAACGAAACTGTGCTATCATCACAGTGGCAAAGATATACATCGTCAGAATAGCACTTGACAACATAAAACGCAACGTCAAAACAGAAGCTCCATGATGACAAAACCCAATTTTTTTTGTTTTGCAACATATTTTTCATTTTGGAAGCATGGGCTGAAAAAAGAACTACCCTTGTCTTCTGACATGAAGGATTTGGGAAATTAAACAACCCAACCACAACAATGATTTCAACACAATCACCTCGCCTTCTTACCCCGACCCCATCACCTTACCTTTTTACCACAATGATTTCGCCCAAATGTTTGTCACAAAATATTGCAAGTTGAGGCGCGCCATGTGTAGGCAAGAAGGCGAGGCTATACCATGTGTGACTATATGTACACGGTACACGTATGAGTTTACACAAATATGAATATATATATATATATGCATATACATAAATCAAGCTAGCAAAATATACACATATACAACTGTAAACAAGTATACTTATGTGCATATATACATATATATATATATACGTGTACACATATTCAAATATTAACATATTTACTAGTACATATATACATATTTGCAATGGTCTCGTGTTCGTGTTCCTGCACCCGCCGTTGTATGGTCCCCCAGCTTGCATCCCAGGCCTTCTATTTGCAAGCTATTTGCAGCATTTCTGACCTCCAGCCTCTCATTTATCAGGTATATGCTACCTTTTAGACGACCAGTAGATATACTCCCTCAAAAGTACCTACCACCTATAGCCATACATATGCTAGACATCTACTTCCTATTTACTACCTATATACTCCCACAACATGTGTATAGTACTACTACCTATCACTGAGCCATGACCATGGCCGGGGGGTTGTTGGAACGCTGGGCCATATATACATATATATATATAAGCTATATTTATAAATTCATACATAACATATATATATATACATACACATGTATATATATATATATACATAGTTATATTTGTAAATATATATATATATATGTACTAAAACACACAGAAGCATATTTGCATCAACAGTTACATGATGTCATATGTATGATTTTGCATGTTTCAATATTTGGATATATTTGGTATCATCGTTTCAGGCTCGTGATCCTGGACCTGGGCAAAGGGGACGAGCTGCCGTCGATCTTCGCGCCCTTGGTGCCCTTGGAGGCGCAGCGTGTCATCGTGGCACCGCAGGAGCTGGATGCCACACTGCAGCCAGGCCGGGCAGGGCCTGGGATGGCAGGTCTTTTTATACGAGCAGCCCTTTGGAGAGAGATTGGCCCATGTAAAACGTGTTTTTTACGCTTGTTTTTTTTTTGAATTCATGTTTTTTTTTTTTTTTTTTCGAGGATTGCTGGATCTAACTTGAGAACGTGCATTGCCATGTTTGGTTCCCACATGGTAGCTCTCAGCTCTCATATCTGGGTATGGGTCAGAACGGGTCCCCGGGATGATGGACTCTAGCTGACTCAGATATACTCAGATGCTGCGAAAGAATTTGGGGAACTCAATGACTTGAGTCAAGGCCAAGGTATGCCAAGGTCATTTTTCACACAGTTCAATAGGATTTTTTCCCACTCGTGACCCAGGTATGCACAGGTGACTGGGTTCAAGTACATGTAAAGTACATGTAAAGTACATGTAGAGTACATGTAAAGTACATGTAAAGTACATTTATATATATATATATACACAGTTGAATACCGCACAATTCTATGGGAAGTAGGTTTGGCAGATGATCTTCAGAGGTTTTTGCCCGAAGATCCTCGAAGGTCTACAACTAGATCAACATGTTGGGATTTGTTTCAGTCAACGAGACTTGGTGAGTGTATTTCTGTCTCAAAACTGTTTGGAACACCGGAACGCCATTTAAACGAATGTATCGCAAAGGTCGGAAAGACATTCGCATGTAGTACTTACTTTCACTGACATTTTCTTGACACCATCCATCAATGAATATATATATATATTATATACATACATTCATAGTGTTTAATGTCCGAAATGGTAAACTCGACAACTGGCGACATCCAGGTGGTTGCCTGATCGTCTCAACATCAGCAGTGAGCAAAAGCCCTGTTGGTTGAAAAACAATGGGATTGTACTAGCCCTTGAAAAAATGGGTGATTTTCATACTCATCATAATCCATGAACTGGGAAATCCGCTCTTAACATCAAAATGATGATTGTATGAACCACGTGTTATAATTTTGCGACCCAACATTGACAACCCTGACAATGGTATGATATAATGATATATATATATATACATACACATACGTACGAACGTACGCACATACATACATACATGCATGCATACATACATACATGCATACATACATACGTACGTACGTACATACATACATACATACATACATACATACATACATACATACATACATTACTACCATACATTACTACCATACATTACTACCATACATTACTACCATACATTACNACATACATACATACATACATACATACATACATACATACATACATTACTACCATACATTACTACCATACATTACTACCATACATTACTACCATACATTACTACCATACATTACATACATGCATGCATCCATGCATGCATACGTACCTACGTACGTACGTACGTACCTACGTACCTACGTACCTACCTACCTACATACCTACATACCTACATACCTACATACCTACATACCTACATACCTACATACCTACATACCTACATACCTACATACCTACATAC
>BGPT01000621.1:534579-584839 GCA_003297045.1 Symbiodinium sp. clade C Y103 | reverse complement strand
CTACATACCTACATACCTACATACCTACATACCTACATACCTACATACCTACATACCTACATACCTACATACATACATACATACATACATACATACATAAATACATACATACATACACAAATACATACATACATACATACATACATGCATGCATGCATGCATGCATGCATACATACATACATACATACATACATACATACATACATACATTACTACCATACATTACTACCATACATTACTACCATACATTACTACCATACATTACNACATACATACATACATACATACATACATACATACATACATACATTACTACCATACATTACTACCATACATTACTACCATACATTACTACCATACATTACATACATGCATGCATGCATGCATGCATGCATACCTACGTACGTACGTACGTACGTACGTACGTACGTACGTACCTACATACATACATACATACATACATACATACATACATACATACATACATACATACATACATACATACATACATACATACATACATACATACATACATTACTACCATACATTACATACATGCATGCATGCATGCATGCATACATACATACATACGTACACATTTCTTACATACATATTTCTTATTGTGATTTCTCAAAAACCTTGAATCAATCCAGTGAATTCTCTTCAAATCCATATGAATCCCAATTTTTCGTTTTGTTTTCCTGGGTAAAATCAACGCTTTTCTTGGCTAAATTGCACATTTCTACTGGTTGGATCACGATTGTTTCGCAGTCAAATCACCAGGTTCTGCTTAAAAATCACCTGGGTCTGAAAATATCCCCAAATCCAGGCAGGTTATTTATCACCATTGCTGGTTAGATCACATTAAACCACCATTTTTGTTGGTTAAATCCCAAATCACCAGGCGACGTGATCTTCCTCCACGGGGGCATGGCCAATGAACACGCGGAGCGTTTGGGGGTCAGAGGGCGCCATAGGATCCGACAGCACCTGGCCGAAGGTGGGGTGGTTGGTTTAGATGATATCAATGTATATAAGATCTATTTCTATTTCACGATTTTGTTGTATGAAGTAAATACACTTCTGATCATATATGTACATATGCATATATACATATATATATGTATACATATATATATATATATATACATACATATATATATATATACATCAATGCCGGTTGAATGCAATTTTTTCGATGTTTCTATATGTATTTTCGCATCAGAAAGGGTGAAGAAGAATTTGCCGCAAAGTTCACCAGCCTTCAAGGTGGTTCCGTCATGGGTGTGTGCGCTGGAGCACATTGGCTCAGCTGCAGAGATCTCCCGTTGTGGGGTCATGCCTTACCACTGGTGCCGCACGACAACCAGAACTGGCGCCGTGGCATCGGCTGCTCGTTCTTGACAGTTTTTCGCGATGGAAGATTTGTTCCTCCATGGGGAACTTGTTATTTCTTGTTTTGTTTTTTTGATACAATCAGGGTTTCTATCACAGTGTAAGCATGTGTAAGCTATGCTTGTGGGTTGTTTCAAAGACGTTGTCTTTATGTCCATCGACCAGTGATGATGGAGCGGCTAGACCAATTTTGGTGGGTTTTGATGACCCAACTACCAACAGGATGTGCAGTTGTCGTGATGATGTCTTTGATAGAAGGTTTCTGGGACAAAGCACCGGGCCCCAAATCACCAGGTACCCTCTGGTAATCTGACCTGGCTGGCCAGGAAATCCCCAATTTAGCCAAATCGATTTCCTATAGATTTTCCCATAACACATGATGACTCCTAGTAGGATAAAGATCGACAGGGTAGTCCTAGGATGTACTATATCATCCCATTACAATGAATATATACATATGGTACTCCGACCCGGTAGTAAAGAATTCATGAAATCCCCTTTTCTGTTAGCATTTGGGCTTAAGATCTTTCATGCCCACGCCGTGCCACACGTGCGGCAATAAGTGGTCAGTGGTAGGTGGGGGCCTGTGCCAAGTCTGTAGGTCACTTGACAGACTTTCGGCAATCGCAAGGGGGCAGGAGATCCCACGCGAGGCTGAGAGCGTGGTGGTCCAGAAACTAAGGAATTGGATTGGGGATCTCCAGGACATTGGTGAATTGTACCGGGGAGTTGCTCCAAATCCAATACAACCTCCCCTAGGGCCAGCTGAGGGAGTTGCCACTCCTGGGGTTGGCGCCACCCCTGCTCCTGAAGCGCCCGGGCGCCCTAGCACCACTGCAAAAGCTGCTGCGCCGCCACCTCCTCCTCCACGAGTGCCAGCAGTGGAGAGGAGCACTACAGGTAGAGAGCCTGTAAAAAGGGAGACTAAGGAGGAGTCTCCTGTCCGAGGTGAGCCAGCATCTTCATCAAGGAGGCGAAGGAGAAGCCGCAAGGAAGAGGAAGAGAGTCCAGCCAGCCGAGAAAGGAAACGGTCGAGAAGGTCAAGAAGTGGGAGAAGCCGATCGAGGCGAAGAAGAAGAGAGCTAGCCAGTCCAGTCAGGGCCCCAGGAGTCAAAGCTGAGGAGACAGAGTCAGAAGGTGGAGAGGCTCGGCGGGAGAGGAAGTCGAGACCGTTGGTGCCTAGAAGCCCATCTAGGCCTCCACCCCGCAGAGAGTCGCCCAGAGGAGATCCAGGTCGCCGTGAAGAGGGCAGTTGGGAGGGGCCGATCAGAGCGCCACGGAGAGACCCCCCTCCTGGTCACGGTATCCACTTTGGCAAGAACAAGGGGAAGAAGAAGGAGCAGAAGAGGGCTGAGTTCTTGCAGCGTCAGCGCCAAGGGGGGCGCCGGTGATGCCCCCTAAGTTGCGTAGACCTGCTGCAGCCGTGAAGGCTGTGCCAAAGCCTCGAGTGAGGGGCCGGAGGAGACCAGCTCAGGTGAGTGAAGCAGGTGAGGAGGATTAAGAGGAGATCACTGCGGGTGAAGTTACGTTGGATCAATGCAGGGAGCTGGGGGACATAGAAGTCCTGAAGGGCTCCTATTGGGAAGCTCAAATACAGGCAGCTTTGAGGGTCAAGGAGGTTGCAATCCGGGGCAAAGAGCTCTTCTTGAAGTGTCAGGTCCTTGGCACGCAGAACGAAGGACTTCTCCGTGCGGCGAGTGGCAGAGAGGATCGGAGGATGGAGGCCCACCTTTGTCCAGAGGAGTGTACGGGTGGGCCTCACCAAGAAGGAGTCTTGCATGTGAAAAGGTTTCGAAAGCTAGGAGCCGCTCGAGAGGCTTGGATGAGCAACCTGATGGCCGAGGAGCCGCAGAGAGAAGCCCCAGGCATGGGAGGAGACGAACTAGCCGAACTTCGAGAGGATATGGAGCGACGACAAGAAGTCCAAGCCGAAGGAGACGAGAGAAATCTGGGAGGAAAGCCTCCTGCTACACCATCAGAGGACAAGAAGAAAAGAGGAGCAAAAGCGGCCGGAAGGCCCGAAAAGAATGGAAGGTGGAAGGGCAGAAAGAGCTGAAGGCTCTTTACAAGCATACAGGCGTCGATCCCGATCCAGCAGTACGCCGGAAGTTCAGGAGGAGAGCGGCTCGAATTGCAAAAAGGAAAGGGAGAGAGTCGAGGGGAAGTTCGACAACGTCTTCATCTTCGACAGAAGATCAGACGACAGGGGACGCCACGCTGTTCGGCTCCTCATCGAAGGTCCTGGTGATCAGCAGAAGATTGCCAGGCGCGCTCGCTGCAGCCGCCTTAGAGGAGGCGGCGGAGTGCCTGATAACCCAAGAGGGAGGCCTATGGGAGCTGAGAGATGGGCCGCTCCCAGCCCTCTTTGTGAGGTACTATCGGGCCCAGCTGGGAAGCCGGATGGCTCCTGCGATGGGGCGGGAGGCCCTGACTTTGTGTCAGGCGATGGATTGCCTCCTGAGAGGTCGCCCCGCCGAAGCTCTCGACCTATTAGGTCAAAGAGTGAAGGCGCTAGAGCTTCAAGCAGGAGGAGTTCATTACACAGTTGCACAACAACAAGAACTCCTGCCGCGGGACACGACCAGCATCTCAACGACCCCAGAACTCCACGAGGCGGCGAGACGTGCTCGAGAAGAAGGACGAGTTCGAGCAGAGGCGTCAAGACCATATGGAGTGAAGACCTCGACCACACCGAAGGGAGAAGACTGGACAAAAGGTTGGCCCCGGAAAGGCCAAGGCAAAGGGAAGTCTCAGAAGGGCGACACCAAAAAGCCCAACGCGGAGAAGGCCGAAAAGGGAAAGACGAAGGGGGGCTGAGGCGGTCCCCTATGGTGCTGGACGCAAGGAAAGATGAGGATGAAGAGAAGCGGCGAGAGGAGAGCCAGAGCCAGCTGGCACCTGGCAAAGGCAAGGTGAGGGGGGAGGCTCCTATGATAGGCGGACCACTTGACGATTTGGCGCGTCTGCCTGTGTGGGAGACTCTTTTGAGGTTGAAGGATGGGCTGAAAGAGGCCTAGATCCTGAGGGCCAACTTAAATTCAGTGTGCATGGCGGGCCTCGTCGTGATGACGCGTTTTCCTCCAGCGTAGCGGGCTCAGGTGCTGGCTGTGCTGGAGAGGAGTTGAAGGCCTCGAACTATGACCCTCCTGCGAAGTCAGGGGAGGAGTCGTGTCACCGTACAGAAGAGGGGGTAAATGCCTCACTTAGTTTTGCAGGAAAGCTTTTTGCTGACCTTGGAGAGCCCTTATGTGATGCCCTTCAGCAGTTCATGTGGGTTAGGCATAGCAAAGTCATGACCATGGCAAGTGATGGAATTTTTCCCTTGCCGCTGGGGGAGTGCCCTGGGGTTTCTCCTAGATCAGCTGCTTGGATGCGTGCTGTCCTTCAGGGTCTCAATTCCTTGAATGGTATGCCAGGGATTTCAACACTTCGGCCGACAGAGGTCCAAAAACGTTTGGTTGCGAGCATTGGGAAGTTTGTGGAAACTATGATGGGTTGGAGCGAAAGGGTCCCCTCAACTACTTTTTCGGAGTTGTTTGAAGTTCGGGGGGTTGACTATCGTGGGGAGGAGATCAAGATTGCGAAGTCTTTCAAGTGGGAATGCATCTCAGGGGCATTACCTCGGGAAGTAGGCGCTTTGGAGCTGGCAAATTTCTGCACGGGGGGTTGCCGTCACTATGTGGATAACTTTGAAGACTACTTGATTCTTCTTGAAGATCAGGTGATTGGTAGAACCCCAAAAATACACGTTGCAGACTCCGACTGGTTTGGAGTGTGTGAAGGTTTGATTAATGCAGGGATCTGCAAGGTGATGCCCCAACGTTTCTTGCACCATGTGAGGGAGGTTCCCCTCCTAAACGGGTTATTCGCTGTGTCCAAGAATGAATATGATGACACTGGTATGGAATTGCATAGATTGATAATGAACCTGATACCAGTCAACAAGCTGTGTCGCTCCTTAAAGGGAGACGTAGGAACATTGCCATCAGTTGCAGGACTCAGTTCATTCTATTTGGAGGACCATGAGATTGCCATGATGTCGTCTGAAGACATTCGTTGTTTCTATTATCTTTTCAAGATACCTGAAACTTGGCACCGGTACATGGGATTTGCTCGATTGGTTCCCCCTGCCCTAGTACCAGACTGTTGGAAGGGTGAACCCTGTCACCTTGCTGCCCTGGTATTGCCCATGGGATTTGTGAATGCTGTAGGGTTGGCACAACACATCCATCGGAATGTTGTGAGGTGGGCGCTACAACCTGGAGATCTGGGCGGCGGAGAGCAGGAACTTCGTCGAGACAGGCCAGCACCTCTTAGCCGGGACATGTTCAGGGTGTATCTGGATAATTGGGACCAGATTAAGAAGGTGGATACTCTTTTGGCCGCAGAAGTTGAGGGTAAGCCAACAGTCCAGCAGATGGCACTTCGTCAGACTTATTTGGATTTGGAGCTCCCTAGACACCCCAAAAAGGCTGTAGAGATGGCTAGTGTTGCGGAAGTTCAGGGTGCCCTCCTAGATGGGAGGGCCGGGGTGGCTTATGCCAAACCTGACAAGGTGTTGAAGTATCTTGGATTGGGGTGGGAGCTAGTCAAGCGGGGTAAAGCCTCCTTACGGGAGTTGCAGGTTGTGGCAGGTGGCTTTGTTTACATCACTATGTTTCGTCGCCAACTGTTGTGTTCTCTGAATGAGGTTTGGGCCCAGATTGAGGCGCTTAAAGGCTACCCGCCTGTGATTAGGTTGACTTTACCCCGTGAGGTCAAGTTGGAGCTGGTGCGTTTTCTTTGCCTTCTGCCCCTTGCTCAGATGGACTTCAGGCTTCCCATGCACACCCAGGTCACTGCTTCAGACGCCTCCTCAACTGGGGGAGGGATATCCATATCAGCCGGGCTTACGGACTATGGCTTGTCGGCCCAGCAGGCTCTCCTGAGGGGAGAGTTCCATGAGCCTCTTGAGATGACGGAGGTGCTGACAGTGGGCTTGTTTGATGGGATAGGTGCACTCCGTGTGGCAGTCGATCTGCTACACCTGCCTATGGCAGGGCACATCAGTGTAGAGTGTAATCCTTATGCCCGGCGCGTGCTAGAACCTGCCTTCCCTGGTAGCCTTCATGTAGACGATGTCAAGTTGGTCACAGATGAAGAGGTCAGCCGCTGGGCATGTGATTACTCCTCGGTGGGAGTAGTGCTGATCGGTGCCGGTCCTCCTTGCCAAGACGTGAGTAAACTCAACTGTGACCGAAAGGGTTCACAGCGTGGCTTGCGCAGCTCACTGTACAAGGAGATCCCTCGCGTTGTGAAATTGATCAAGGCCAAGTTCCCTTGGGCTCAGGTGCACACATTCGTAGAAAGCGTGGCCTCGATGGATCCTGAGGATCGGGCAGCTATGTCTAAGGACCTTGAAATGACACCTAAGCGGGTGGACTCTGCGGGTGTCAGCCTGGCGCGGAGACCACGGCTCTACTGGATGTCATGGGAGCTGGTTGAGGAGCCAGGTCTTGTGTTGAGCCTTCCGGAAGGCGCTGGTTGGCTAGAAACTCAAGAGGTTGTGTTGCAGGCTGAGCTGAACCAGCGGGACTACTTGGAGGCAGGGTGGTTTTTACCACCTGGGTATCGTATGGCCACCTTTACAACGTCTCGGCCTTCTCCTAAGCCTGGGAGGCGGCCTGCGGGATTGCACTCCTGTGACGACCAAGCGGTGGAAAGGTGGAAGCAAGACAGTCACAGGTACCCCCCATACCAGTACAAGCCAGAGTACTGTGTCCATCACAAAACCCATGAATGCAGGGTCCCCTCAATTCTCGAGAGGGAGGTTGTGCTGGGATTCCCAGCGCATTATACAGCCCAGTGTGTGGCGAAGTCTGAACGCCGCGCTGAGTGGGTTAATGATGTTCGAAAAACCATGCTTGGGAATACTTGGTCTGTGCCTGTGGTCTCCTGTCTCATCAAGCAGCTCTTTGAACGGTTAGGGTTGGTGCCACATGTGAGTGTCCAGGGCTTAATTCAACGTGCAGCTCCAGGAGGCGGAGAGCGGTTGCAAACAGTTCTGCAGAGGCCTCCTGTTTCACGGGAGTCGCCAGCATTGCATCCTGAGGATGGCTTGGCTCGGCGGCTCACCATCGCTTGAGGGCGAGCATTCCGAGTCGTCTTTGGAAGTGGAAAGAAGTAGCTGGGTGGGCCTGGAAGATTCCAGGCGAACACATAAACCAGC
The DNA here is from genome assembly GCA_003297045.1 of Symbiodinium sp. clade C Y103. NCBI lineage: Eukaryota > Dinophyceae > Suessiales > Symbiodiniaceae > Cladocopium > Cladocopium sp. clade C. Next base: position 577,236 of record BGPT01000621.1, on the reverse strand, counting down.
TTGAGATGCGGGCAATTCATACCACTGCAAAGTACTGGATCAGTAAACAAAGGTTGACAGATTGCAAGCTGCTTCATTTAACTGACAGCTTAGTCTGCCTCCATTCCCTCAGCCGAGGGCGAAGGTCCAGTCGGCGGTTGAGGCGAACCATCATGCGGATAAACTCTCTCCTATTGGCTGCGAACATCCAACCAGTATGGACTTATGTCCATACTTCAATCAACCCAGCCGACCGTCCAAGTCGGCGAGTCCGTCAACGTAAATGGGAAAAGGTCAGAAGCGTCTAGAAGGACGCAGTCAACGGGAGAGACAAAAAGTCCGTAAGCAGATGGGAAGCCTCAAAGACCTTACCTTGCAGCCCCGCGCGCGTCAACGCTATGACAAGGCCAAGACGAAATTCTACAACTTCCTACGACTCAATAAACTTGAACTACCTCGAGAGATCCTACAGTTGGATAGCCTCCTTTGTGACTACTTAGAGTGGTTGTGGTCCAGTGGTGAAGGGAGAGCTTTGGCGTCAGACACGCTGGCAGCCTTGCAGGATGCAAGCCCCCGTATAAAGGGGCGAATTCCGGGTGCCTGGCGGCTCCTGAAAACATGGCACGTGAACGAAATACCGTGCAGGGCCCCGCCCCTGCCAGAGCGGGTGCCCAAAAGCTTAGTGGGGTACTTCATTTTCCATGGCCAGCCTCAGATGGCTTTGTCATTGTTAGTGGGGTTTTACACTATGCTCCGCACGGGGGAGCTCCTGAACATCAACGCCAACGCTCAGCTGTTATATCCCTGGGATATACCAAGGGAGGAAAACGCACCGGGGCTGCTGAGAGCGTCACTGTGACTGTTGCTGAAGTGATTCGTAGGCTAGCTCAATGGAAACGCTCAACTCCTCTTGGGAGTAGTCTGACCCCACCCCCTCATACCTGGCGTAAGAAGTTTTCTCAGGCCTTAGAGGCCTTAGGTCTCCAAACTTGGGAATTCCGTCCTTACTCCCTCAGAAGAGGGGGCGCAACCTTTTGGTTTTCGCAACATGGGTCTCTTGACCGTATCTTATTGCAAGGCAGATGGATGGCTGCAAAAACAGCCCGTACGTACCTTAATGAAGGCCTTGCTGTCTTGACTGAGATGAAAATCCCAGCCAAGTTGCTCACTCCGTTTCGCCTCGTTTTTGCAAACTCTCAAAAATCCCCGTTACCTGTGTGGAACAAATGCTTGAGCGTTCTTTTCAAGAAGGTGTGGGGGACGTGGAGGGGAACTTGGGGAAGTTCCTTGGTTTGAGACTGGGGAGGGGAACTTGGGGAAGTTCCTTGGTTTGAGACTGGGTCCTTAAGGGGGGACTTATTTTCTTTTCAGATTTCCGATACCTGAGCTTGCCTTATGNGTAGAGACCCCTGGAAATAGAATCTAGTTGAATCTTGTTTTTCAATTTTGACAAGCTCGACTTTGCTATGCACTGAAAAAGGATGCCAATGAAGTCTTTGGTACTCCGACCCGGTAGTAAAGAATTCATGAAATCCCCTTTTCTGTTAGCATTTGGGCTTAAGATCCCACCCCCCCTCCTCAAAATGGGGAGGGGAACTTGGGGAAGTTCCTTGGTTTGAGACTGGGTCCTTAAGGGGGGACTTATTTTCTTTTCAGATTTCCGATACCTGAGCTTGCCTTATGNTGGGGAGGGGAACTTGGGGAAGTTCCTTGGTTTGAGACTGGGTCCTTAAGGGGGGACTTATTTTCTTTTCAGATTTCCGATACCTGAGCTTGCCTTATGCGGCGTGGCGCTACAGGCAAGGGGTATAGGGGACAAACTGCTCTCCTTGGCTGGCAGGGAGAGTTGGTTTGTAGAGACCCCTGGAAATAGAATCTAGTTGAATCTTGTTTTTCAATTTTGACAAGCTCGACTTTGCTATGCACTGAAAAAGGATGCCAATGAAGTCTTTNGTAGAGACCCCTGGAAATAGAATCTAGTTGAATCTTGTTTTTCAATTTTGACAAGCTCGACTTTGCTATGCACTGAAAAAGGATGCCAATGAAGTCTTTATATATATATATATATCTGTATAACTATACATATATATATATATAATATATATTCTTCCTTAAAAGTATGGGGAGTTCCCAGCCATTCCATGGTCCCAGGTGATTTGAGCATCGACTTCACCAGTGAGGGGCAAAGAGTGCTTGGACTGGAGGGTTCCGTCGATGATCTGCGCTATGCCAATGGGCCGCTACTGATTGCGCCACTGGGTGCAAGTCGAAGAGTTCATTTCTGTCCAATTGATTTCCAGAAAGATTTGCTGAATTTTTAAGTGTTCTTGTTTTGGTAAGAGTTTAGGTGGGCTTTAGGCAGCCAACTAGGCACAAGTCATTTTTGTACTGTAAAAGAAGGTAGGGACAAAGCTAAGAAAAAGGTTAAAGCATCTTGAGCATCCCTACGACTGGGATTTCTGTGGGTGGCTCAACTTGTTGGTACCAGGCTGGATTTGGAGACTTACAGCAACTACCAACCGGGGAAGATGCCACAGCAAGAATCTGCAGAACAGGATGAGATCCTCCTTCAGGCTTGGTGGTGTGGGATTTATGTCCCTTGAACTGAGGATATTTAGTCCTTGCCTAGAAATGGAGGGTCTCTCCCACATCAGTGAATCTTTGGTGTGTTCTCAAACACTTCGGGTTTGATGATTTTGCACGTGTTCATTGTGTTCATGGGATCTCAGGGACAAAGGTCATCGGCCTTGTTAAAGGGGTATCAACCCAGGTCAACCCCCATTACGGGCTTATTGAAGCCGTATTATTCCTGGGTTGCCATTAAAGGTGCGCTCTTGAACTTCGATGGTAGGCTGCAGGCCCACCTGTGCCGCTGGCGGTGTTTGCGAAGTGCAGCGACGCCAAAGTCACGGATTGGGCAACGATGCAGGGCCATGCCGCAGCTTGGGCGTGGCAGACAGCTCAAGGACGCAAGGAGGAAACAGCAGGAAGGTAGCTTTGAGTCATCATATAATAGGGACATATAGGGACTTAAGCAGTGAATGTAAGTTTAATGGGTATATCATGGGATGTTTTATGGGATATGTTTCACCAACTTGATATGACATTTGGGTGTGTCTGAAAATGGTGTATACCCCAAAAATTATATTGAATAACTTGAATTATGACCCACTAACGAAGGAGTATCCTATTTTCGCTCAGACGTATAACATGTTACAACTCCTCAGGACTGAAGTTCAACCCCCCAAATTTGGGTAATTCAAACATCTAAAATCATCCAAATTACATCAATATTTCGGCAGTTCCCAATTCTTGGTACATAAGTTAATCTACATGATTTGTCGTTTTTGCAACTTCAACTGATCAACAGCTGGTGCTTCGTGTGAGGTATCAGCACTGACCCAGTCCGCCAAAATGTGTCAAAATTAAACACCCTCAAATTCTGTAGATTATATACCATCCCATGATAGCCTATATTTTGTTCATTCTTTTGGATGGCACGAATCGGGCACGGTTCGCATTGAACCGTTTTTCCACGAGGTCGAGACACCAATTCATGGCAGGAGGAAAAGCCGTGGCGCTTTCCCCACACCCTGAGTATCACCAGAGTGAGCAGTCGCGACGACTTTTCAGGCGACTCTTGTTGTGGTGCGCAGCTGCAAAATGACCTGGGGAATTCCTGAAAACAGGGGTGTACGGTGTATTATCAGTTTCCCCCCAACAACCATCATCCATTTTGTTTCCTGATTTTCGGACACGTCCCCATTTGGCTAACGAAGTTGCGGTGCCTTTGCGAAACCTGCGAGACGCTGCGCTGGTAAAAATGGGCTCGATGTTCACCGCTGCCGTGGCGAAGTGAGGCTGTAAGAGAACGGGTAGACCAGTGGATTTGTTGAGGTGAGATTGCCACTGTAGAAGCAGCAGAAGGAAAAGAAGAAGAAGAGGTAGAAGGAGAAGAAAATATCTGTTGATGAACACCAAGACATACTTGAAAAACATAACTGATGTACGTCCAACTGTGAGTGCGTTTAAGCATGGAAACCGAAGGTCGGCTCTCCTCTTGTCAACCAAGCTGGTTGGACGTGGAAAATGGAAAATGGATTGTCATATGTCTCCCTATGCTAATTTCATATGTATACCTGTATATATATATATATATATACATGATTATACATGTATATATATATATATACACATGTATATATATATACATATGGATGTATATTTGCATAATGTAAGGAACATAGGAGGATCCCGCAGCTTGAGACCCCCCAAAAGTGATATAGCAATGTAGAGTGAAAGAATTGACCATTTCTTGTGGTAGAATAATATCCTATAAAACGGTTCAATCTATTCATTTCTGGAGTTACACCATGTTATACCTCATCTGAAGATGGCCAAGTCGTCAGAATGGGCAACGCTGGCTTGGCCGCTGGCTTGGATCCTGTGAGCTGATCCAGTGTAGGACCTGTTGCCAGTCATCGAAAATGGAAGCCTGGTAGGCAGTGCATGTGAATGTCATTCTTCTAGAATGGCTTAGATGCCAACTCATGTCAAAACCATGAAGTAGATAAAAATTACCATGCTAAGTAGACAGTAGCGAGTTGCTAACCACTTTGCTACACTAACTTTGGGCCCATCCAAGCATCAATGCCAAGCGTCACCGCGGCTTCCGCGGCGGCGTTTCAAAGACTAGGTGCTACGAGCTGTGGGATGAGGAACTCGCTGATTCCGGGTGATCAACTAGCAGGTATTACCCTGTGGTTGTGTAACATAGCCATGGAATAGCTGGCTAATTTTGGATGATTTTCCCATTAAAACCTCCATTTATATGGGATTTTCCATGGCTATGTTAAATAACCAGAGGTTATCATTTATTGAATTATCTATTGTAATCTGATAGATCAACCAGAATTTATTGACTATGGTCGGGTGATCAACCAGCATGCTTTTGAATTATTGAATTGTTTATGGTGGATTTATTGTAATAGATTATAATCGATGTGATATATTGTAATATATGCACTTATTGTTATTAACCAGCAATTATTGTGAAATATTGTAATCTATGGTGGATTGGGGGGTTGAGAGTCGCAAGCATGTGGGTTTGAAATAGAGTAATTATTCATATTTTATTAAGCTACAGATGATTTTTTTTGAATCGGAAAAGCAACTTGGAGTTCATCAACAAAAGTGGGGAATTCATAAGATGAGACTATTCATTTTCCGTTTCCCCCATGGGGATGGGCATGAGAATTTTCAGCTGGGTGGTTTTCGAGAGCCATGGTTCCATGGTTTACATCACCCATTGATAGTTGATTTTTAAACCTTTTTCCTAGCTTAAAACCTCCATTTAGTTGGGGAATTTTCCATTTCTAGCAATCCATGGTTTACACATGTTCACAAGGTCCAATTAAAAATTGTGAATGTGCCTCGGTATGTTTCTGAATCGGGAAGCGATTCCGCGGCATTTCACATTTGCGGAGACTGCCTGCCTTCAAATACCATCTGGTAATTTAACATAGCTTCTGAAAATGGCCATAGTTCATTGTTTTTCCTATAAAAAAATATGATTTTCCATAGCTATGTTTGTTTACCAGAGGGTATGGCTTATGTCCATGTCCACCTGGGAATTCGCTGCTTAAACTCCGCAGGTTTGAGATGCTCTGATTGCGGATCTCTAAGACAAATGCGTGACGTGCTGGGAAGCTCTGAGATCTGCGTTGAAGTACAAGGACCTCATTGGGTGATGTCATTCTAAATGAGGGATAGGGTTAGGAATTAGGAACATTTGTCGAAATCACCTTTTTCCAGGTTGATGAATTAAAATCAATTACTTAGAGTCAAGGAGAACTCCCACCAACAAAGACATCTTGAACTGAGACTTGGGATAGTAAATGGTCGACATCGACACTTGATGTGATTCATGGTATTCACATGCTATTCACCCTTAACTGCCACTGCTACGAAACGGCGTTCGTCCACCACCTTCGCGACTTGGTTGTTGAGACACCGGCTCTGAGGTGATGTCCGGAATCCGTCGGGAGAGCCCAGGCGAACGTGTGAAGATATGAATATGATTAGATAATCTTAGACATGGTTATGTATGATATATGATATTGTATTCAAACAGAGCTGGATGAATTGTAACGACCTCACTGTGACGTACATGTGTATATCTATATCTATATCTATATCTATATCTATATCTGTATCTATACCTATATCTATATCTATATCTATATCTATATATATGTATATAGATATACATTGTATATATATATATATGTATATATATATATACACATACACTTATATAATAGTGTATACAACCAAGTCCCTGGGTGGACAGGCTGTAAAGTCAGCGGTTCTCTGCCAAGGTCATGACACCTCGGCGCAGCTCTGTGTGTTGCTCTGTGAGACCATCGTCGGCGCCCGAGTTGCGCTGCGGAGTCGTTGGATCCTTGGAGGAAACGAGGCTTTTAACAACAAAACATAGACGGCTTCATGGGATTTAGCGGGATTGAATGGTGATTTAATGGTGATTTAATAGTGATTTACCCTCTAATAAACTAACATAGATGTGGAAGAACCCATGGTTTCCCTAGGAAAATGTTCCACAAATGGTGGGTAAACTCCACATTAGTTTACCCTAGGATAAATGGATTTTCCACACATAAGTTCTCGCTGTTTATAAGAAACAAGGGATCCATATCATATCATGTATATATTTATATACATGCGTTCTTAGTTTTAATGGTTTCACCAAGAAAAATGGCCCTTTGATCAACAGAACCGGGGACAAAACTGCCCCAAACATGGGTATGGATTCAAGAATTCAAGGACCTGTGGACGATCAGCTGGTACCCGAATCTTGAGGGAAAACTGACATTTAATCCCATAGTCGATGAATCGATTTATGAATCCAAAGTCAATATATCAATCGTTTGGCAAGAGCCGTAGGAACTATTCGAATCCCAGTTTTGGGGTCAAGCATGGGTCATCCCTACTGCTTTTTGGGTTGAAATTTTGCAAGGATGGTTCTTCAACGATTTTTGACTCGTCATCAAAAACTATGGAATCTTGTGATTCCCATTATCCCATTTGCTTATTGGCTTAAACATTAGAAATGAGAGGATTTTGCTTTCCGGTCACTGGTTGGGCTTTCTGGTGGCATGTTTGAGGCATGGGACTTCCGGGATGATCGTTCTGAGGCCTTTCCAAAGGGGCCTCCAAAGGGTGGCGAGAAAGGTGCGCCGGGCCAATGGTGGCCCAAGGCACAAGGAAAAGCTGGCCATCCATGTTTTTTTGTAATCAACTTTGGGCCAAATCTATGGTACTGAACGTAGGAGATCTTTGAACTACTTGTTTTGTGATTTTTTTTCGGCGAAATACCCCTGGCCCAAGAAATTTGGACCCAACACCATATGTAAAACATTGGTTTCAAGCTGGTGTCAAGCTGCTTTCAAGCTGGTTTCAAGCGGTGTGATTTCTAGCTTGCAAGATCCTGACTCAGCGCCAGGTATGGTGTGCCATTGGTACATCACCATGGCGACTGGAAAAACCGCGCATTTACCCTCGGAGGTCTTCACTCCTAAGGGCTCAGAGCCTCAGAATTGAAGGAGGCTTACCATCAAACCTTCACCCCACAGATGTTGCATGGTTTTCTTCGGAGGTTTGCAGGAGCAGATTCATTGGCCAGACATGCGACATGTTCACTGCGCTTTGTCCAAAATTTGGGGCTTTTATCCCCAAGATATGGCCAATTTAGAAGGGAAAATGATGGCCAACCCCTGGATTTTGGGAACACTCGGTCACCTGGTGGGGTCCCAAGGTAGTGTGCAGCTCGACTGGTGCGTGTGATCCTGAGATATCCTGAGGGCATCAATGCCCTACCAGGCATCTGATTGATGAACACCCCAAACAGCTCATGAACTCGGAAACGTCAAGGTTTCAGGTAGGAGGGCCCCAAATTAGATCTATTTCTCATATCGGAACTACCAGTCTGATACATTATCATTATATATATAATTGATTGTCAGTATAATTATTATCGTCATTGTTAGTATGACTATGTTTATTCTTCTTAGCATCGTTATTCCGATTACTTAGATATCATATTTGATATACTTAACTTGCCGAGAAAATCACCCCGCGTCGCTTCTCGCCTTCGTCGCTTCAGTATCCCAGAGGGCCGCCCAGGCATTTCTGGTCTTAGACGCTGGAGCACAGGCAGATGTGCGAACTCAACTCAGCTGGGAGATGTTTTTGAAGAGGAGGACAACCCAGGCATTTTTGGGGATTCATGACTTAGTGGTGATAAAATGGAAATATCATGGGGGAGAGGGGTGATGGGGCCTGATATAAGTAGGGGTGTGCACAATCATAACAAGATCTAAAGATTGTATTGCTGTTACAATTGTTTAACGCTCTATCTATACTCAATAATCTGCCTTAAGTATCAAGCTGGCCGTGGAAAATTGTGTTTTTCCTTTTTTTAAAGGAAGGTCCCCAACCCGCATTGTTCAGATGTGCTATTTTTTGAACCTGGTGGCATTGATCAAGAGGGTTTACAGAGTACCTCAGCAAGGACATAACTTGTCGCAACTGCCAAAACGATAGACAGGTCAAATCTTATTAAGATAGTTGTAAATTCCTTTTCTACCATTTTTTGGGGTATTGTACACCATGCAGCTGTTGAATCGTTATCGCCATCCTAGAATATCGAGAGGGAACCTACTACGATGCATTTCCACTGAAAGTATTCGGATGATCAGTGAAACTCAGAAACGCCATACTGCAATATCTATCTCTATATATAATATGTATGCACAGTATATGTCTATTCATCATGTATATTGTATTATATTGTTATATACACACATGTCTTGAATGTACATATTTAAACAAATATACATATAAATAAATATATATATACACGTATATATGTATATTGATACTACATACATTGTTACACACACACACACATGTCCATCACATAATAGACATATTATATATATATATATATATTTGGACGGCATATTACACCATATGATATGCTACCACCTGATATGGATATGATATTTAGTCACTTTTGTGTATGCATTTATGATACTGTATAAATATAAATATATGTATATATAATATATATATACATTTTTTACGCGCTTGCAATTTGGAATGGCCAACCCAGGCCTCACGGTGGCAGACCTTGCAGGAAACCATTTGTGCGCCTGAGCCGAAATCCGTATTTTTAGGGTCCAGGTGTCAGTTCGACAAGCTCGTTGGAACAAAAGAATAACGTTGGAAAATCATGTTCTGACCATTGGCTTTGGGAGATTTAAGGAAACCAAATATGGTTAGTAAATCTTCGGAAAGTATCTGCAAATGGATATAGATGGGGAATGGCCCTGGTTAATTGACATGCTCGATTCCCAGACGGGCAGTACTAAATTGCTGTAAGAAACACCGAAAAAGGCGAAACATGGGGATTCAGTTTGAGGGATGTTCAAAGATGGCTCCAAGAATTAGGGAAAATCATCCATTGTACATGGTGAGATTCTCCAGCACAGGAGAAACATTTTCAGCAGCAACTAGGTCAAATGGCTTCATCCCAGAGTAGGGTACACTCTTATTTGATGCCCCAAGCTGCAAAAGCGAAACTTGCTGCTGCGCCATGGTTTTTTTTGGCCAGGAGCGATCTTGCTATGTCCTCGTTGCTTATTGATCCCATGGGAATCCCATGGCCTTTGGCCTAGCTTTTTTCAGGTCTATAGGCCTCGAAAAATGTCGGGCTTGCGGAAACTGGTGTTGTTTTAGAATATTTGGCTTGTGTATTTTCCTCTAATTTCCTCCTGGTGGCTGCGAATTCGCACCAACTTTGATGTTTGAACTAAACCCAAACATCTAGCGGTATGGATTTGTCTGACAAGCCGTCGCCCCCAAAGTCCGTTGGTTTACCAATGCCGCTTTGGGATATACCCTCCAGCAGACATACAACAAGATATGGCAACCGCAACGCCCAGGGTTTCCCAAAGATACATGATCTAGAAATGGCGATCATTTCCATGACCGTCATGAAAAACCGGAGGGTAACGCCATGAACGGCCTCAGGTGCTCACTTTGGTACCACCAAAAACCTGGCGAAGTCGGATCAGTGGCCTGACAATGGTGGGAAATTCAGCATGAAAGATGTGGGAATTTACCATGAAAAGTAGGACATTCACCAAAATGGTGGTTTTCTGGGACTTACCCATGAAAACCGGTTCTTTTGATGGGATTTCGCTGATTTTAACCATGAAATGCTAACGGGGATGAAACATGGAATCCAAGTCATGAAGGATGGTGAATGGTGGTTGTCCGATTTCATGGGATTTCATCAATGAATATCATGGCTATTCATGGCTCAATGGTGGTCCAAAGATATACAGTAATAGGGATATATATATATATATATATGATGGACAGGGGGTGGGTCACTCTGATTTATCAAACACATGCCAATCATTGTTTGTTTCAACACGATGTTCATGAATAACCCCCAAGCATTGATTTATTTTAGTTGCAAGAGGGGTTTATCACTCTGGTCTTGAGATTATCGCTGGGTAAACAGACTAAGGGTAGATTCTCCATGTTCAGCTGCTGAAATACACATACTCTTTGCTGGTCAAGAAACACATGTTTTGTTGCTTAAGAAACACGTTTTATTTCCCTTTTTTTCTTGCAGTTAACCATAGTGAAAGTGTGTTTAAATTTGGCCTGTTAGTCATGTCCCCTGCATACCTTCGCGAGGTTTGACATCCGAGAACTGAAGTTGGAAGATGTGAACGGAGCTTCTTGGCCTTGCCCTGTGATCCCTCAGGTGTTGAAATGACATCTGGAAAATATAGATCCAAGCTGAATCGGAAAAATCTGGAAAGCTGTTGCGAAAACCATATTTGCACCCAGAACTTGTTGTTCGGGTTTTTTAAACCTAAATAGTTGTGTCCTAATAGAGATGCTAAGCTGTTGGAGCTACTTGTGCCACCCCCCCGTCCCAAAGTTCCGATAGAGATAGTCACTTCCCTGTAAGAATGAGAGATGATAAAACCTGACCCAGAAGCAAGCGAGGTAAACCATTTGTTGGGTTTGTGCCGCAGTGGATTCACTACGGCCTGGATTTGAATCTGAGCTAAGCAGTGGACTTGGAGCCAGAACTGCTGGTGTTCATATTTGTGAATGCAATTTTTGAGTCGGTGAACTAGGGTTTTATATAATATGTTTAAATGATTTTAAATGTACATGTTCAGTTGGCAAAATGTCTATTCTTGGCTTCAAATATCTTGAAATGCCCATGTTCAGTTGGTAAAGTGTCTATAAATCACCATTTCTCGCGGTTAAACCACATCAAACCAGAATTTTTCATGCTTGAGTTCCATAAAACTGCCATTGTTCATGGTTGTGGTTCAGTAACCCCCCCATTTTTTGGTGGTGTCGCCGCTCAGGTGGTGGCCATGATGACCGTCCACGCCGCGTCACAGATGCGATGGACCAGTGCTTCTGCAGCGAAACGAGAGCGCGGGACCCAGCGGAGGATCAGCCGATGGTTTCGATCAATGGGGGTACCCCAATAGCTGGATGGTTTATAAGGGAAAAGCCGATGGAAAAATGGATCCATAAATGGGGTAGCCCCATGACTTCGGAAAGATCGTTTTTGTGGTTAGGGCTGGTGATCGTAAGTTGACCATTTTTCTGGTGATCCCATCGATAAATGGGTGAACTAAGTGTGATTCCGAACCGTTACCAAGTGAGATGATCTGCCAAGCAGTTAACTAGTTACTAACCACTTACTAAGTGGGATGGCTAACCACTTGTATAACCAGGGCTACTAACCAGTTTGGGGACTTACCAACCAGGCTTATCACCCCCACTTGAGGGGACTTACGATCACCAGGGTTATTAACCAGTTGCGTTTCGTGGGATGATAAGCCAGTTAAAAAAGGATACGTCACTAAGTAGGGGACTTACGATCACCAGAATTTCTTTAACTAGTTAATACATGTTAATACGTATATTATATAATATTATATATAATATACATACGGGGGATGATCCTCCAAGTAGCCAACCAAAGAAAGGGGAGATTTACGACATAAGTCATAAGGGGGATAATTTATGATAACATGGAGACTTTTGTGGACTATTTTGGACCATGTCGCCAACAAACATGAGGATATTTGTTTTTTTTCTATGGCATAAAGGGGACAAAAAAAGTGGGATACCCTCCGGTAAACTAACATAGCTATTGAAACTGGCCATCTATAGTGGATTTTCCCATTAAAAATGGTGATTTGCCATAGCTATGTTAGTTTACCAGAGGGTATTTGATGGGATATTTCAACTTGAATGATCCCGATGAAGCGAAGATTCGTGCCCAGCTACCAGCCATGTACCATTTTCGGTAGATGGTGATGTCATGCTGTACCCGGTTCTGTGGGGATAACCTACATACTTCACAACAACTAAATTCAGGTATGTTCCATGCTTTTTATTGCTCAACTGAGTCAATTTCGGGAGAACATTTGGCATTGCTGGAACAGCAAAAAAACACGACGTCACAGGAGCAAGCCCCATGAATGCTGGGAAGGGAAACCAGCTCGAAATGGTTTTGCATCAGCTTTGGGATTTGTTATAATAATGATTAATGATTACCCTTTGGTAAACTAGCATAACTATGGGAAATCATTTTTAATGTGAAAATCCACTATAAATGGCCATTTTCAATAGCTACGTTTAATTACCAGAGGGTCTTACTGGGTTCGTATACCCAGTTTGGTATGGTATCAACTTGGCACGGGACCAACTCCAAGCGAGGATGGCTAGATATGTTTCCTACTTGATGGCAAATCGAATTTACTCTACCAAATACTGTAGATCCAAATGATATTCGTTAGATGACCTTCAAGATAGATCCAGGCAGTCAAAACCTTCCTCGGGGCATCTTCCCAAAGATCATGGGCTGATGTAGTGCAGCCAATTGTCTCTGACCTTGGATGAGAATTGACCGCTGTTAAAAGAATCCAGGGTTAGTACCCAGAGACCCAATGCGACACTACATCGAATTGATCATCAGGTAGGTTCTAACTTTGAACCTGAAAATCAGTGACAGTGCCATGTGCTTTCCTATGGGGATCGGCGTACTGATGTCACTAAATTCTGGCACACGAACAACATGGTGTAACAAACTGATGATTTCTGCTGATCATACACCCCCTAGCAATGGTGCACCCCGAGTTTTGTTTGCCCTTCTTGGCAGTTCCAAGTGTTCAGAGAGGTCCCCCCCCAAGCTTTCCATGCTCGTTTCTCCATGGCTGACATAAGAAGTTTCTAACCGCGGCCGCCATGGTCGTCACATGAGCTGTTTCGCTGGGTGCTGGGCCTTCTCCATGACGCCGGAAGCCACCAGCAAAGCGACCGGGGTAGACATGGTGCCGTGCACCTATGGAAGCTCGTCCCTTCAGCTGGTGACCCTGGATCAAGTCATTCGCCAAAAATAGGGCCGTTTCTTGATGCTCAATATTATTCAATAGGGCCATCAAAATCCGTTTCTTGTGGGCCTGACGGCCTGACCCTTTTACATCCTTTTACATTTTTGACCCAGAGCCGTAGTTTGAAACTCTCAGCGTCATCGTAGGTTTTTGGGCCAAAATCTTCTGGTTGAAAACCACATTTCCCCGATGAAGATTGGACTATCCCATCGCCACTCCCACAAGGTCTTACTTTGCGGGGGTTCAAAACATGCAACGATTTGCAAGACCCCTGAATTTGCTGCTAAAATGTGCTAAACTGGCAACGCCCCAGATGAAATAGCCAGGCAGGGCTTCTTAATCCAGGCGTCAAATTGCCTGATACAACCCGTCATTTGTAAATCATTATCCAGTGGAAAAAACTAGCGGCCTTCCATCTCAATGTGAAATTACTGCAGGGCAACTGGTTCTTGGTTTCAACCAATCTGAACACACATATGTCAAGTGCCATAATGTTCCCAAATATGGTTCTTACATAAGAAGACCTCTCATACAAGAACCATATTGCCGTAACAATTCCAAACAATCTATCTCTATCTTATCTTATAAATCCATCATTATATATATATATATTATATACACATAAATATATACATGTTATCAATCTTATGCAATCTTCCAACCTTTTGGATTATATCTCTCCAATACAAATCTTGGTGTAACTCCCAACACAATCCCACATATCCTTTCGCATATATATATAATCCCCATATATACTAGACTCCCAATATAATACACACCATTTCAAGATTAATATATGTATGCATGTCTATGTACATACTTATCCCGCATTAGTGTATATTATATGTATATATATATATATGTATACATCAACCAATACAATCCCAATATGATACAAATGTAAGACACGCGTCATCCCATATTCTATATATTCGCATATACAGTCTGTACGTACACATTCTTCTATCTCATAGTATACATATGGCTATGTGTCCTTCTGTTTACATCAAAACATACTCCAATGGTACTGGATTGTAGGTTTTGATTCATCCTCATATCCTACTATATCCCATTGTAGCATCTAATGTGGGTGTATTTGTTCATACTGATATATCCCATAGTGTTCGATTTATGTATCAGCGGATCATAGGAACAGGAAATCAACTTCATCAGATAAAAAGAACACTGGGAAATCCCCGTGGCCTAAATGCAAGCTTGTAGCTGGGAAAATGATCTGCAAATGGAGAATTTGCTAGCAAGCTATGATTGATTACCGGAGGGTAGGTAAAAACATCACTGGAATGATGCTTCGTAGAGGTAACTATCCCAAAGTAGCCTGATTTCAGATGAGTAAATTATTTTCAAGTCAATCCAGAAATATTGATGCGAAGATATGACGGTTTCCTAAAATAGGGATACCCCAATTCATCCAAATTTGAACATATTATAGTATTGAAACCAGAGTTTTGAGTTTTGGAAATCCCCCAGTTATAAGTTGGTTTATAAGCCCATTAACTATAGATATATCTATACCTTAAACTATGTTTATTGTAGTTCTAAACCAACTTGGCTATCCACTTGGTTACTTGGTGGTTTAGCTCAGTCAGTCAGTGGGTTATAGTCCCAGTTATAACCGGACTAAGCCTACTTACCCTACTTATAACTAGGGTTATAACCCATTTACTGGGTATGATTGGATGGTGAATACTAAAATGGACTTAAATCTGTAGTCCCTGCAGTGTAATTTTGACCCATGGCCTACTGACTGAGATAAACCACCAAGTAGGGGACCTCACCTTGTAAGATATTTCCCCAGTTTTTATCCCCAGACTAAGGCAGAGCCTCGGCGGTCTTCCCCTTGTCCCTCTCGGCCCCGGCCGCTGCGAAGATGTTGACGACAGAGGTAGTGGCAACGTGGACGGCGCGGGTGGCTTGGTCACTGCGAACCCTACAATATATCTATATACTATCTACCCTCTGGTAAACTAACATAGCTATTGAAAATTGTCATTTATAGTTGATTTTCCCATTAAAAGTGGTGATTTTCCATAGCTATGTTCGTTTACCAGAGGGTATATGATTACCATCTATTATCTAGTATCAATATCCTATAGTATCCCATATAATATAATATATAGTATCTACAATATCCCAGTAATATCCCATATGGAGGTTTCCGACAATGCGGGTACCCCCAAATCATCCACTCATTGGACCATGACTTAGGATCAAACCCCATGGTGACTTGGGGATCTCCATTTTAGGAAACCCCTACATGGGGATGGGTGAAAATCTATGAATTTACCATATGACTGGGGGAATAAACATCCCTTCACCAGCTATTTTAGAGGTGGGGCAAAGAGGGTTTTGACTCATAGCCATATTGGTTGTACCACTGGATAGGACAATCAGAACATGGGGATTCAAACAGCAGAACATTAGGATTTAAGGAGCAGAAATGGGGATCAAGCGAAAAGACTGCGAATTGGAAGAATCGGGATTTAGCCACAAGAATGAAGGAGCTAGCCTACTTGAACAAGAAACGGAGAGTTGACAGAAAAAATGTTTGCGTTAATGGTAGAATGCTCCCCATTTGGGGATTTCAAGCGAGGGAAGGTTGATATATTAGCCCAGCTTGGCACCCCAAAATGCAGTGTCTCAGGGTTGGGTTCCAGGAGTCCATTCCGGCCACAGTCGGTGCCGGTTTTGGGAAACGAGACATGACTCGAATCCTGAATTTCGATCTCCTTTCCGATTTGGGGGTTTCCAAAAATTTGGACCCCGGAAATCCGATGAAATCCGATGATCTCTTTCGGATAACCTCCGTGTCTAGTCTTCATGGGTTTTGCCTTGGTTCTGTGACCAGTGTCGAGCGGAGTTGATGACCGAAAATGACCGAACTGAACGGAGTATCAACAATGCAAGCTAAATTCTTGGTCCCCCGCCTGAGGCAGTGATACATATACATATAGTTATATATATATATACATGCAATGATAAAGATAAACAATGATGATAATACATTGATATTAAACTATATACTATATATATGTACAAATACTATATATTCTCATACGTACTCCTACAGACAGGACTAAAACTGTCATAATGATACCTACATATTAATGTAGATGTATAGACTTAACCAAAAACATGCCATGTAGAGATTCTGAAAAACACCACCGCCATGTGCCCCTTGTGCCCAGGTCGCAGGCTACACCACCAGTCTCACGTGGGAGGCGGGCGCCTCTTCGATCCGTTTCCAGCTTTGCAGCAAGCCCGCGCTGCTGGGGAATGTGGCAGTGCTGCTGCAGTCCAAAAGTGGCTGGCTGCCAGGTGGGGGAATCTGGGGAATCCATCAGGGGGTATCTATTGGAAATATTCAAGATGTTACCCAGTTAACTAACATAGACCCTGGCAGATGGGGGCTTGGAAGATTCCTTTCCACTCAAACATGATGTTTTCAGGGTCTACGTTAATGAATCAGAGGGTACTTTTTTTTTTTGTACTCAAGAACGCAAAATCCAAGTTTGAGTCGAGGTGATTTCTGCCAATTGTTTCGGTTGGAAACCATGTTTTTACTGATAGGAAATCCATCAATTGGTTCCATTTACATGAGGCAAAACTTGGAGTTTTTGTAGGATGCTGTCTGGTAATCAAAGATGGCTGGAAATTTTCCGTCTTGAATCTAACATAATCTAGAATCTACAAACGGATGATTTTCCAGGCAACCATGTCAGGTTGCAGGAGGGTAGCAAGAATGAGGGATGGCGTCTAAAACACACGCAACAAACAAAAATGCCAGCTACGACTAAGAATTTGGGTCAGCAAACTAAGGAGAGAAAATAATACGCACTTGTTTGTTGTCTTCATCATCCACATCCAAGTGATGTTTGTGTGGCGTGTACTCAAAAAATCGGAGGTCACATAAAGTGCCCAAAGGAAGGAGCACCACCAGAATCCCCCCTCCCACAAAAAAAGGAACGGTTTTATGTCTCCCATGATTGTAGAGGTTTGATGACATAATTTCATGCAGGGAACTAGGTACTCCTGGTGGCTTGCGACACAATCCAAGATCCAGCAATCTCATATTATTGGTTACATACACATCCTAGTATATCCCATTATACACCCATGAAACCATGACATTCATTGGTTCGATCCCTATTTTGATGCTTCGAACACCATTCATCACCATTTTTGGTGGATGAAATCCCTTAAAACACCCCTTTTTGTGGATCATTTTCTTTGACCAATGGCTAGCATTTTTCATAGCTGAAGCCATTGGTCCACAGTAGATTCGCCTAGCCCTTCATCAGGCTTGGGAAATGTCAAGCCCTTAGATGGCGGCCGGTGCGGCCTCGAAGTGGTGGTCCCTGAGCTGCAAGGCTAAGTGGAAAGCTAGGGCTTAATATGGCTTAATGATATTTAACTAAAGGAATGTCTTGACTTTGATTCTTGAATTTGATAGAGTTTGTTTTTGGCATGTTTTGGGACAAGCTGAGGATTTTGCTGGATGTTCATGGATATGAGGGTTACTCATGAATCTTCTACGTCAAGGAATCAGTGGTATTCACGAAACATGACAAACAGCTGCTCACGGTAGCAACAACTACAGTAGGTCTTTTTCCATGTCAACACCGACAACTGCACGTGCATGCATATTCCTTTACAGCATGCATACGATGTATATAAGATACACAGAAATTCAGAAATTCGCTACACAACATGTTATACTACAAGACATACATCCAATATTCAATAGTACAATACATTGAATATACATCTATTTATCAATCTATCATGTATATATATATATATACACAAATATTCATATATATATATACACATCTATATTATGCATACCCGTAGTATGCATATATATATATACATATATATATATATATTAATATGCATACACACACATATATATATATATATATACACATCATATACATATGTATAACATGTATATCTGTATAGAGGTGGGTGAATTCAGGTCCTGGCACGCCCGGACCTGGCCTTCACTGCGCTGACGTATCTTGGGGACGCCACGCTGCAGCAGCTGTGGCCCGTGGAAACCATGCTGCGGGTGAAGGCGGACGCGGCTGGGAGATATACTAACCATGGGGGTAAAACAATGCCATACCCTCTGGTAAACTAACATAGCTATGGGAAATCACCATTTTTATTGGGACAATCCACTATAAATGGCCATTTTCTATAGCAATGTTAGTTTACCAGAGGGTAAAACCTATGAAAATCGGACATTTTCATGGACAAAGCGGCGCCTAAGCCAGCAACAATATAGTGATATTTCATGGAATTTATGGGGTTGATGCCGGAACTATGATGTAATGTGAAATTCACGACCATATGCCACAAACCACACATGACTGGGAATGGTAAACATACCAGCTATATATATATATATTTATGGTGAGTCCTTGGGGATGGTTTATGGATTTGTTTTACCAACATTGATGGTGAGGTTTATAGCTGTGATATAATGGTATTTACATGGGTGGTTATTTATATAACCATTAGTGTAGATGATGGTGATTTAGAATTGTGGTTGTTCAGCGAATGGGTCAAAACCTATGCATTTAGCATATTTTGGGGATTTATAGAACATACATTATTGTACACTATTATTATTGGTAGTAGAAGTAGTATCATGATGGACATTATATCAATAATAGAAATATCATTGTTGAACGTGTGTATGAGAATGCATTATTATTTCTAGTATTCGGATTATTATGGGATTTTATCGA
This sequence comes from Symbiodinium sp. clade C Y103, assembly GCA_003297045.1. Classification (NCBI taxonomy): domain Eukaryota; class Dinophyceae; order Suessiales; family Symbiodiniaceae; genus Cladocopium; species Cladocopium sp. clade C. The sequence goes on along the minus strand of BGPT01000621.1, from coordinate 557,954 downwards.
TGCTAGACATGTAATTGGAGAAGAAAAGGAATATAAACAATACACATATCATGAGGATTATCTTTATCATTATTATTAATTGTTGTTACTTTTATGGGAATTTAGGTATCAAGCCAATAAAAAGTGGAGATGATGTCAAACTGATTTGAGGCCATTAGGCCGGCTGTCCAACACACAGGGATTCTACTCACCAGAGATTCTTTTTTGGTGAACATGTCCAGGAGACGCCATGTCCACTATGTCATGTTGATGGCCACAGTCCCATCGATGTTGATCATACTCCCAAACTCGGATCTATTCCCCTCCATCTTCCAGCAGATGCCAATTTTATGTCCAGAGTCTTGCTGGTGAATTCCATATTTTCGTTGTATAGTGGCACTCTGATTCTTGTTGGTCTAATCAGTCTAATCCAGGTTTTATTGGTCAGATCCCTCTTTCTGTCTGTTTGATGCCCATACATTTCTGCTTTTTTATCATCCCAGCTGCCTACGATCTCACGCTTTTGGATGAGAACAGCCATGGATCATCCGACTTTTTGCAGGGGAACAAAGCCCCAAGCCATTCATGGCATCGATCCAGGTCCTGAGTCCAGCACCGCTGATGAAGCCATTGAGCGATTGTCCTGGGCAGCAGCTGGGCAGCAGCTGGGCACCGCTCTCAAGGGAATGCGCCACTTGTGGGGAGCGGGAACAGGGCGGGATGGTACGACCCATATTTTGGGGATTCCGTCAAGACAATCAAGATAGCAAAACAGTTCAAAAGATATGGGATTGAGAAGCAACAGAATTTGGGAAACTACAAGCATCCACATATTCGTAGGGGTTTGACCGTAGAAATAAGGAATTCTAGAACCAACAGAAGCTGCGACTCCAGCAATCTACATAGTGGTATTGAAGCAGTAAACATGAGGGTACAACAAATTTTGACGGGATTTAACATCAAAAGGGGGGGGTTGAGCTTGGGAATTGGATGGGCACTATGTTGCACCTAGGTCAGAAATGTTGGGGCCTGATTGGGTACTAGCTGGGTCAGTTGGTCAACCCTGGTTGTTATCAATACAAACAGTAAGAACCAATGATGTTTAAGAACATGTCATAGATTCATAGTTGCTTGGTTGCTTGTCATCACTGTGACGGACTGGAAGGGCAGTCATCGCGACAAATTGTTCTGAATACGGCCGCAACAGCCAGATCTGTTGCATGCTTGGAGTAGTGGGCCATCATCGTAGGGCTGTGAGCTGCCTGCGTGGTAAGCATCATTTCCTGGGCCTCTCATGGCTTTTTCTTCGTTCGGCGGTGTGCCCCTTCCAACAACTGTCCTAGCCATGTTTGCCAACTTAGCTACCATGAATCAGCTAGAGATCCTATGAGATTTTCCAGTTTTTGTTGTTTGAACCCCCAAAATGCCCATAATTATGCCTATAAAATGGATGCTTTCAACATTCTTCACCGTTTTGGATGAATGTGTTAAATTCCATAAGACTACCATGCCTCATGGTTTAATTCCTGGTACAAATCTCATAAATCCCATTCACATCCCCATGAAATCCACCAGTTATACCAGTTTTTGTCAGTTCAATTTCCCAGGTGGCTCCGCGATCGCCTTCTCCACCTCTGCGACCGCCTCAACGGCACCGTTGCGTCCACCGCGTCCGGCGCGGCGGAAAACGCGCTGCGCGGTGCGCTGCGCGCGGCGGGGCTGCGCGTGGAGGGCGCGGAGGAGACGGTGGCGCATGCGGATCGAGGTGGGAAAAGTATGGTGAAAAAATGGGAGAAATATGGAGAATTTTAGGAAAAGCTACGGGAAAACTATGGGAAAACTATAGGAAAACTATGGGAAAACTATGGGAACACTATGGGAAAACCATGGTGAACAGTTGGAGATTCAAGATATTTCGATATTTTTCTGACTGAGATGTTTTCTTTTGGTGGTGATTTTATTGGGATTTAGGGGTTTGGGAAATCATGTTTGTAACTTGGAATTGAATGGAATTGATGACATCGTAAATAACTTGCCTTACTAGTGGCCAGGTTTGAGACAAAATAATAGTGATTCAATGGATTGGTTAATGGGAAAATTTACAGGAAACCCCTATGTTTCATGGGAAAATCCATGGTTTCCTGTAGATTTTCCCTTAAACCAATCTGATGAGTGATGAGGGATAATACATAAGGCAGCGACAATGCGGTGTCATCACCCAACACCTGGACCCACTTCACAGATGGAGGGATTTGACCCACCAGATATGAGGTTTTTTGAAGCAGATGGATGGACAGATTATCCACTCATTAGTCCCTCAGGCATACAACACGCAGTTTTTTTTTCAATTCCAGGTGGTTGTTGGGAGTACTGTATCCTTCACGTTCCTTTCCACAGTGAGATGATACGCAGGTCAGCGCGTGTCCCAAGAAGAGTTGGGATATTGGCAGGAAGAGGCCGACAAAGGACGCCGGAACATCATCGGTGTGCAGCCAGGAAGCGCTGGTGGTATGGATTAAGTTTGTTCCAACTTTGGAAGTTGAATGTACAACAACGTAGCCTCCGGTGTCATCAAAGGTGGCCTAAATGCAGGTTTGTAGCTGGGGGAAGATCATCTATAAATTGGGGATATTCCGCTGCCATATTTGACGACCAGTTCTCAGGACACCGCTGCGCTGGAAGTATGGAAGGCTTTGATTGGGAGCTGCTGGCTGGGGTGATGGCCTGGTGTTCAGCGAGCTAAGAGGGTTTATCTGAAAATAGGAGGATTACCGATTGGAATTGAACAACAGGAAAAGTGAGGTTCTAATCCAGTCGAATTGCGGTATACCCGATTTTCTGGAAAAACTTTTTAAAGATATATAACTAAAGATATACAGATATACACGATCCAAGTTCATCGTGCCAACAGCTCGGGGTGTTATACAACTTAGATGGAGGCAAGGGGGGGACCATCCACGACTTCCCACGTGACCAATCATGCGCAAGCAGGAGGATAGCTCTTGACAAATGCTCAGGCAGAACCCCAGGTTCCAGCTTTCACATGAACTCCAGTTGCTGGCTGTGTCTGGAAAAACCCTCGAAGCCCTCTTCCACAGAGATGACCCAAAATGGGAAGGAGATATCTCAAGCTGCTGCTGTTAAACATTGAAGTCATCCCCAAAAAGATTGGAAAATGAACTATAGTGAACTCCTATTAAGATAGTCTAATTTACTTTTCTATCTTTTGGGGTGTCGCTTTCAGATTTGGGATGATCCAATCGCCGCCGCAGGTTCTCAAAGGCGAGACGTACCTGACGACATCATTGCGTCCATGCTGTGATGACTTCCATGGGGTGACCGCTTGGTTCTGAATGATGGCACCAAGATACCAAGGTTCCATGGCTTTCCTGCACATCAAGATTGATCATCTCAAGATTGTATATGTATATGTGTATTATTAGTTAACATCCCAGCATAGCCCATTCTTGGCGCAAAATACAAGGGTCGTCCAAGGTCTTGTCCAGATCCCATATCTGAAATGAAGCTGCTTCGTAGTCGACCTGGCCGGCATGTCGCCCACGGGTTGCGGAAAGAAAAGGTGAACAGCGGCACTGATGGGGCTGTCAGAATAGATCGATCTAGATGGGGTAGATCATCATTTTTTCCAACTGTCATTGCAATTTGGGGGTATACGGTGCACCCAATTTGGTGTTTTTGATACCTGATGAAACATGTTGGAGAACACCGTTGACAACACACTCTATGAATGGTTTTATACATCTTTGAGTAGGTTCAAGAACAGGATAACGCTGAATCGATGGCCTGTTCCATGGCTTACTGGGATGACGAACCCTGATGGACGAGGATTGAACTACAAATGGATTGAACAAAATACATACATCAAGCCTTTATCTAGTGGTAAAATTGAATGAAATTGATGGTCTCCTGTAAAACATCACGGCAAAAACAATCCATTGAATATGAAAAATTGTTGGTCAGATCCCTTTGTTAATGGCTTAACTCCCCATTTTTTAACGTTCCCGGTAAAAATCACTGGGAAATTTGACCACAGCCAAGTGGCTTGAGCCTGAGGCTGGGGTCTTGCGAGTTCCTTCCGCCAGATGATGCGCAAGCCCTGCACATCTGGAAGCATCTTGGAGGAATTTTCAGATAGAGCGCCCCCCCAAAAAAATTCAGAAAAGAAGTGAAATTCACCACTCTAATTAGTAAGATTTTGTGTTCGTTTTTTGGGAGTTGCTATATGGATACTTCGATGATCCTCACAGGTTCGCTTTGATTTGGAGATAAGCCAGGCTGCAGCCTTTTTTACTGAGTAGGCGTGAGGTGCGAGGATCATCCGGACTCATCTTAGTCTTATCCCTTGTTTTGAATCACCACTGCCCGGCAGTGAAGAGTCACGTGTCCAAAACGATTGAGTTAATTTGAGTTACACTATCATGTCCCACATTTGCAATTTTTGGTGCATGCATCATTTTGGAACAAGTCAAGTTGGTGGATTTGGCCTCCATGCGTTGAGAAACGAATGTTGGCGCGCGTAGCTTGTACAGCATTGAATCGGGAATGACTCAACACTGGGCATCAACGGACTTACCTAAAGTTGGTGATTGTTAGACACTTTAGTACTTTATCATCCCCAAAGATAAATTGAAGGTCGATCATTTGGAGCCACACCGAGTTCATGATTACACTCTGGGGTGAGTAACGGAATGCAAGCATGTTCAGAGAAGGCAATGATGTAGGCCTATCTTCTGCATCGATCGACTATGTGTTCCTTCTGAACGGGAAACCCAAAGGGGTTGAAAGCTTGAAGAACTTATTCAAGAGATCATGTTCACCCATTTTCCACATGGGCTGGTGTCAACCATGGTGTTATATTCTTTCATGTGGTTTTGGCGTGGTTTGAATAGACAGTTTTCCGGGGAATTTAAGATGTCAATGATGGTCCCATCCTGAAAGCGGCTTCAACCTTCCCCTATGTGAGGTTTCTCTTTCCCGCAGGGCGTCTCAGATGGTGCGGTGAAGAATTGGGGGTGGGGGCCAGTGGGGGCAAACTTAGGCCATCCACCAATATCTAGATTGTATCACTAGGATATATGGGATATATCTACAGTTGGATGGCTTCATAACCTTCATAGACCAATTATGACCAATGTATAGCTGATTCAACCCATCTTGTAGTTCCAATTGGGTATTTGTTGGGTGTACCCTATCTGCACTCCACCAGGAGGGCAAATCCCCATGGCCGTGGGCCATGAAGCTTGGGAAAGTCGGTGGGAAAATAATCGAACTGCATGGCGATTTTCCAAGTTATCTGACTGATTACTGCATGGTAAATCCCCTTTTCGTTGCTAATTAGTACAGTAGTACTTGGTTAATTAGTTATAAACCCTTACATTCCTATGAATATCCCATTGAATCCCACTAAAATCCCATTGAGTCGCCAGTTTCTAGCTGAGAGCCGGATCTTCATCCTCTCAGTGGGCGTGCTTTTTCCCATTATTACCTACGCTTCAGGGTGGTCTACTCGCGTTTTCATGTTTTAACAACAGTTCCTCATATCTCATGCTAAAGGTAAACGCTTATCTTAGTCAATTTCTATATGTGCCGATTAAATTGCTTGCTATTTCAACATGAATCCCCACATTGTCAATGACCCACTTCGTCGTAATTCTGGTATCTATCACAATTTTCATTGGTGAAAACCCGGTTCAAACAACGTTTGGGTTTCTTAACAAGTTGAACCCCCCAAAAATGACATCCCAAACAAGTCGTCGTCCAGTCTTCTGCCTCGCCCAGTCTCGGCCTCCGCCCAAAGCGAGGTGAAGGGCCCGATGTGCGAGTGGAGGGGATGTTTCATGGGATCTACGAAGATTTATAGGAAATAGGTTTATATTTATATAATATATATATATATATACTGTATATCATAATATATAAGAGATTAATAGGTTCAGAGGAAAATCAGCATGTTTGATAGATTTTTTGTGTTGGAGAAGATTGTTTGCGAACCGGAAAATCACATAGACTGGCGATATTTTAAAGAACCAGAAGGCAATCTAAAAGCTTAGACAGTAAGGTTTTTTCAATCCCAATCATAAACCAGCCCATTCACCCACGCAAATTGGGACATGAAACATGAAACAGTATGTTTCATCCCACTTGCCTGTTCAATTTGTAATGGGATGGACGAAACAAATTGGACAGTAACGCCCTGTGTGTCACAACATTTGGACGATGGAATGGTAATAGTAATGGCAATGGTTCTTGGTATCTACATTGGTATCTACATTGGTATCTACTCAGTACAACTATTTGGTCGGATGTAATGGGATAGTTGGTGATGGAATTGTCCTGCCCTGAACATATCCCAACATGCTATTCTTTTTCTTTACAGGGATAAGTCTCAAGAAATATAGCGAAAGAATAGATCATTTACCATCACTTCAACTAACATGATTGGACCCTGCCTTAAATGAGGCTTGGACTTCTGTGCGGCTGTTCTCAGGGTTTTTGTTAGTTGGAGGGATACCACTTCATCAGTTGGGTGACTCTTTGGGAAACCGACGGAGATATGGCAAAGCCATAGCTTCCCCCGGAAATGATCAAATCAGGCTCCTTTCAGATCAGGCCCTGTGTGTCACCCGTTCCGTTTGGACAGTTTTTTTAACCAAAGGCCACAAATAGTTGTACTGACTCAGCCGTCCTCAACCAAAGAAAAAAGACTATGTGACTATGTAGTCCATTTCCCCTATTGCAAAAACACAGCCCCCAAAACCATGGTTTGGCAAGGGGTTTACACAATTTTGGGACCATTTATTGATATACGGGGTCTTTGATATTAGGGGAATGGGATTCGTGAGAATGAAATCTTGTCAGCTGAGGTTTCTGAACCATTGTCAATGGTATGACTGATGCGTAAATAGGATATGGATGGATATGGCTCATTGCGCCTCTACATAGAACGGAGACATCCAGGGATTGCTGATTGGGGATGAGTGGGCATGATTGGGGGGATTGGATTGTCTCCTGCACATCATGATGATCCCACGAGCCACTTTCCAATCACCAGATGTTGCAGATCTTTTCCTTCCACTCCCCAGCCATTTACATCCATTTGCCATACCTGGGATGGTGTCCCTGACGGCTGCAATATTTTTCAAGATACGTAGTGGATCTTGGTTCATGTCCTGTTGGTGATGTTCCCGACACAGGTCCGAGTTAAAGCAGGGCTCCCAGTTTCGAGCGAGTCACAGAGCCAGTGAAACAGAGCGATTCCAGCCCTTGTTCTGGGCAAAAAATGGCGGGTTTATGAAATGGGAATTTTGACATTGGACCCAGTGGACAGGGAATTTGAGCAATCAAATGGATGGAATTATAGCGATTTTGGTAGCAAACCTCTCTGTAGAGCACCATGGACCATACATTATATAGTAGGGGTTCTCACTCCAAAATATTCCAATGATTGTCATTGTGACTTGCTCAGATTTGGTTTTGACCGAAAAAGATTACATAATGAAACTGGAATCTGGCTGAAGTATACCAAGTCCGCTGGCTGACGAAGCCCTGTAGATGATATTGAACAAAGACATGGGGAATCATTCCAAAAGGAACCACGTGTCTTTTCTGATTCAGCCAGATGGAATGGATATTAACCCCAGAGAGATGAGGATTGCTATTTTTTGGCAGTTGGATTGTAAGAGGATATAACATATAACTGGACTGATAGGCAATCATCTTATTTTATGTTAGCCATTTCCAAGAAATATACCTGGTAATGTGGAAGTGAATTGACTGACACAATCACAACACTCTAGCTCTTGAGGTTAGACCCACAGTTGCATGTGTGAAGACCAGGGTGCCGGGGGGAACTGACCCATATCCGGCAAGATGTAATGGATGAATTTTGCTGTGGCCGATTCTGAAACCTTCGTAGAATCTAATGAAGCCAATCTTGGGACGAATCTCTCCTGTTTCCTTTTGATTTGTTCCAACCCAAAACGGATGCCCTCCCAGGCCCATTAAGGAAGAAGCAGAGTCAGAGGTGTTCACTCCTGGGGCTGAGCTAGAACTGGAAGCGGGTTTTGCTGGATCAACTTCGGCCAAGCATTTGTGCCATCAAAGACGAGGTTCGATATGGTAAATGGCAACAAGACCTTTAGACACTTGGGAGTTGTACTCCAAAGCCAATCCCACATTGCCCGATTCTTGGATCTGAGAACTGTGGTGACCAAGACCAGTTCCCTGATGGCTAGGTGTTGACTCCGCAGAAGACTGAGGACGGGGGAAAGTGGTAGATCTGTTTGTCCGAAATGGTTGATTGATCATCAAAAGCTGGGAATCTTTTACGGGATCTTTGATGGAATGTATAACAACCAATATGATATGTGGGTCCGCAAATAAGCCATTTACCCACAATATTTTGCTGTTTGGAGATACGCCCCTGCCGTACGTCTTACTATTTTGAGTTTACCACATTAGGACGAAATAGGTCGCAGATGTGACAGTTGATTTGTTTGTTTTGCTTCGTGTTCGCTTATCCATGTCTGATAGCATTTCTTGTGTTTAACAGTTTAACAGTCAGCTTCTTCTTGACGAAGATAAAGATGCTTGGTTATATGATCAATAGATAGCACTACATGGGGGACTTGCAAAATCTGTGAGTCCATTGGCCTCCTATAGCGGCAGGGTTCCTATGTGTGACACATGTGGATGACCCTCTGGCCTGATGACCGGCCAATCCCCTCAGCTTTGCAACTTTGATGTAGTCCTTGGCTTGTGGCAGTCCTTGGCAAGGCGGTAGATGCGGACGAAGAGGAAGAGGAGGAAGAGGAGGAAGAAGGGGAAGAAGAGGAAGAACAGGACCGCGATTGTTTGGGTGTAGACAGAAAAACCATGAAAAACCTCCAAGCTTGGATACTTCAAAGATTCTCTTGCACATCGGCATTTTACTCGTCAAATTCCATGCGACCCGGACATCCCCAAAATTGGACAAGCATGTGGATATAGGTCAAGTGTCACCCCCCTTGGACTCGCAGATGCGCACTGGTCATTTGTGGAGTAGCTTGCGGCTTGACGGTCCTGAATACCAACATTGAAGCCCAAAAGTTGGTGGAACAGGTGATTTTCCGGCATTTTCTCCATGTTCTCCCATGGAACTGGTCATTCTGATGTTCCATCTAGGATCATCTAGGTTTTCAGGGGTCCCTGCATTCCCTGCTTTCAGTCCAACAAAAAAACATCCCGAGCCGTGCAGGAAGAGGATGCTGTTGAGGAGGCAGAGCTGTTCATTAGGGTTGAAGGGAAGATCTACAGGAAAACATATGAAAACATATGACAACCATTCGCTTTCCCATCAACTTTTTGGACCTTTTCCTGTAAATTGTCCCTTAGATCGATCCAACCAACCTGTTGATATCACGATTTCCCGGTTGTATTTTCCATGATTATCTCTCAAGCCATCCCAATGTTGTTGATGTTAGATTGCAAGCACGGAAGTTCCGTGTGGTCCGTGTAGCAACTCTCCAGATGTTCGTGGCCTTGATTTTGATCTACAATGTACAAACTGCTTTGAAAACCCGCCATCTTCTGGCCCAGTTGCACAACTTTTGGGAAGATCTGCATCCATACACCGTTCTCAATTCGTGGATTTCATGATAGTTCATGGATGGAGAAAAAAACATCACAATCCTGCATTCATTGGTGCTCCGAATGGGTTGCTGATGGTTGCTGCCTAAAGGTACCATCAGGGAAAGACCAGGAACTTCAAGAACGAAGGGCTGAGGAGCAGAGATGAGCAGGGTTTGGTGCTTGAACATTACTCAAATTAAAATTGGCTCATGTTCTTTGACGTGCAGGCCACTTCTTTTGTCGATTTTGGGGTCTGCAGGAGAACAGTGGAAGAGAAGCAAAGGAACGAGAAGCAAAAGAACAAGAAGCAAAAAACAGAGAAGCAAAAGAACGAGAAGCAAAAGAACGAGAAGCAAAAGAACGAGAAGCAAAAGAACTAGAAGCAAGAGAACGAGAAGCGAAGGAACGAGAAGCGAAGGAACGAGAAGCGAAGGAACGAGAAGCCAAGGAGCGAGAAGCAAAGGCAAGAGAAGCAAAGGAACGAGAAGGGAAGGAACGAGAAGCGAAGGAACGAGAAGCGAAGGAACGAGAAGCGAAGGAGCGAGCGAAGGAACGAGAAGCGAAGGAAGCAAAAGAACGAGAAGCCAAAGAGCAAGAAGCAAAAGAACGAGGAACAAAGGAGCGAGGCGCAAAGGAGACTGGGACGGTATTGTCGACTCCTGATATGTACCCGTGGTACGCAGCACGGCTTCATTGTTCGGGTTGGATTTTTGTCCTAGCACTGGCAGAAGTTGATGACTCTCTCTTAGCATTATCAGGCACTGCATGTGGGGGAAAGCGGTGATAATCCTCAAGTCTGATATTTCAGATGTGGTTTTTAGATGTTTTAAGTGGGACGGTCCAGTTTTCTGTCTATCATATTTTATCCATTCATGTGTATCCATTCCAGGAGTGGCATATTCACGACATTTCTATTCATGGATACAATACAGCTCCATCAATGCATACATTATATAACATTATATAACTATATACAATTCCAGCTTGAAATTTACTGTATAAAAGGATATAAAATGCACCTTGAATATCTTTGTATATTTGAATATCTATTTGTCAATGCATCCGGATACATTTGGGTCAATAACCAATCTTCAAAAGTAGATCTTGGTGAATCTCTCACCCAATCTCGCGTGCTTTCCAGCACCTGGAATCAGCAACGCCTCATGTTTCCAAACGTGGAAAGATATCATTGTTGCGAGGTGTTGCTTCGATTCTACCCTGGATACTAGAAGGGTTTCTCCATGTTTCTCCAATCTCCTGGTATTTCCCGTTGAAGTCTTCGAAAACGGCACTAGCGAGACTCCGACCCAGGGTCGGATTTGGTGAATTCGGTGGACCTTTTCCAGCCAAAAATGGATGCAATTTGGAGCATCCACCAGCCACTCGTTTATAGTGCGGAAAAAAAACGACTCAGCATGCGATAGATGTCCCAGCTGTTTTCCTGGAACGTCATGAAACCCGAGGTTTTATTGGACATTTGTTCGCTAAACGTTTGGTCATCTGATTGGCATGGTGATCCCAGCTTGCTACCCACATGAAAATAGATATGGAACATCCATGAACCGTGTAGACAATTTTCCAAACGGCTTTCCCACTTTGGGTTTTCCTTGGATCTTTTTACCCAAGCAGACAATGAAATACCTTTAGCACCAGGAGATGGAACGAGCCAAAGACGCTCACCGCCGGCGTTCCTCGCAGGCACAAGTCCCCGTAGCCGATCCATGTGTCTCTGTTGTTTCTATAGAAGGATCCATGCAAGCATGAATCGACAGGATGGTGTATGATGTGATATGATGTTATATGATTGCATCTACGCATTTCCCAAATAGATGTAGAATGATTTAGATATCTTGTGACATGTACATGTTTCTGCCTAGAGGTGGAAAGCCAAAGGCAGCATTTGACGGTTGGAAGCTGGTCATCTTGTTTTAATGGCAGTTTCCGAAATGGGCTACCCCCAAAACATCCAAAATTCGACCCATTTTTGTATTGAAACCTAGTATGGCTTTGGGAATCCACCATTTTAGGAACCACCCATATGGTTGATATGTACGGTATTGAAACAGGAACCGCATGTGGGTCTACCAAGATTTTTTGAAACTCTCAGTCGCACTTGCAGACGGAATGGATGCTACACTCTGAATCTCTCAGCTTCCCTTGCACATACACAGACACAGCATTGTTTACCCTCAAGCTGGGCACCCACTTTTTGAGGTTTCAAATGCGCTTTGACTGATAAAACTGGTTGTTGCTGAATCAAAATTGAACATAAGCTCAAACTTGCTCCCTGAAGAATGCAAGGCAAATAATATGATATAATAGATTGATTTGTTTTGTACTTCTCAATGATGCTGTGCAACGCTGCGTTGAGCTGAAATGTGAACGTATGTGCACAACCGGGACACCTCACTCCCCATCACCGCGAAAATGTCAACCAAAAGGAGGTCGTTTGCAGGATTTGAGCAGTCCAAAGACATACCTCTATGGCCCGGGATATTATATAATATAATGTAATATATATATATATACAGAGGGTATATACACCAAAATCTATGTTGTTCCATACCAGGTGTTTTATCTTCTTTTCCGCCCAAATCTTTATCAGTCTCACCATCGGTGGAACAGGTGGTCCACTGACTTTGGTTGTGTCGCTCCTTAGGACACATTAAAAAACGGCGGTTTATTTAAGAAGGGAAGGCATTGAGAAAATGTGAATGACGTTGGGGAATCCAGTGGGACTTTTTATATATATATATGTATAGATAAGTGTATGATCCCCAAAAACGCAAATCCACGAAATCCTCGAATGTTCTCAACGAATGATCGAATTTCATGTGGCAGACCCAAGAATAAGCAATCCCCAATACTACAATAAATGGGTGATAAAAATCATCCCCGACTGGTAGTTCCATGGCATTGGGTGAATTTCACATTACATCATAGTTCCGGTAGTCAATCCCATCAATTCCCATGGAAATATCACTATTGTTGCTGGTTTAGGCGCCGCTTTGCCCATGAAAATTCCTGATTTTGAGAGGTTTCATGGCATTGGGTTTCCCAATGTTTCCCACATTTCTGCCAACGGGAGCACCCTCCGAGTCCCCTCGCGTGCCTGCCATGCAGGACTCGCAGATGCCACCGAGGTTTTGTGCACAGGGAGCGGGTCAGGGAGGATCTGTTTTTGGGGATTGAAAATGGATGATTTATATATATTTCTATCATTCTATACACACCGATGGCAAATCTCATGGGAATTTTCGATGATCAAAACAAAATCTATAATATATTTCTTGGCATTTTTCTCCACTAGTTCCTTTTTTCTTAGGCTCTTCACAACGGGTGATTTGACCTCTTTGTTTCCCCAATTTCCTGGAGGTGTCCGGGGTGCAACCCTGCAACTGGGTCACGGTTTGTTCCAAGGAATGGGATACCCGTCAACAGAGAATATCTAGATCTAAAATGAACACCATCTGACCCAGGACACGATCTTTTTGATTCCAAATCATGGGAAACCATACGGTTTGGGGTACAAGTGTGGTACTGCCAAGTTTGGGGTACATCCTGGGCCCTGCACTTTGAAATAGTGGCTGTGCCGTCCCCTGAGCTATCCCAGGAGGGGTGGATTCACTGAGGTGCGAACTATTTATCCATTTGGGTGGTCAAAATTGAGTACCCCAATAATTGGAGAGTTACTGCAATAATCTGCAATATGAAAAACATCCCAAAATCTGTGGTTCCTTCGGTTTTTTTAATTTGACCCATTTGTACTGCAAAGTTCAGTGATCCAAGGGCGGCCCCAGGCAGAGCTACTTACGAAAATCTGAGGTGGCATTCCGCCGCGTGGGGTGAGGGTGGGGGTCAAGCTGTCCCCCGATTTGACCACGACCTCACTGGAATTAGGGACTATCATCTCCCAAAATTGTCCCAAAATGGCCGAAGTTTTCAATTGAGTGAATTATCGTACTTTCTCCAGATCTATGTGATATTCAGGGTTGTCCGACACAATTGCAGACGTCGCAAATCCACAATGGCTCAGTATTTCCCTTGCTTCCATCTAAGTCTACCGTCTGGGAATCAAAGGTGGCTAGTTTGAAAATTCCCCCATTTTTCGCTGACTTTCCCCTAGCTATAAACATCCATTTCGTTTGGTTTCCAGCTAGCCACCTTGGATTACCAGCGGGGTCGGAAAAATCCAGCTTTGAGGAATGCCTGGACTATGGCGATTCCAGATTCAGAAACTCACCGGGCTGCTTGCATGCTCCAGCTTGCTTGAAGATCTCAGGCCCGAGATCGTGAAAGACTCTTCCCGCCTCGGGGCAGTCTCAGAGCACCTGTCAGGAGACCAAGATGAGTGTTTCTTTGCCACGGAAAATGGGGAGATAGTGACCAACTAAGATTAGGGTTTAGTTGTTTGACCACCAAAGTCCAGGGATTTTACCAGCAAAAAACCGGGGATTCAAGCAAACTGAAGAGGAAAGTATAGGAAACTCATCAACAGAATATGGGGATATTTAACCCAGATGGGACTTTTCTCGAACACCCAATACGGAAAAAAAATAGGATATTTGGGTATGGTCAAGCTTTGAAACATGATGGACTAATTTCGTTTGTCATCTTGAGTAGCAACCATCCAGTCAGTGGGGTACCCAACAACTTGACCAATTTCCATACATTGTCCGTTTATGGAACCACTATATAGTCGGGAGTCATATATCTTGTCAACATCTTAGATGGAGATGGTTTCAATGAGACATGAGTATTGAAGTTGTTGTCAAACGTTCGATGGATTTTTTCATGGTGTGTGTCATGGTTCTGAATGGTGATCCTCAAAGCATACTATTTGTGAGACCTGCCTGCTCCGCAACTGAAGACTACGATGTCTACAATCTTCAATGAAAGTACCATATGGCGATGGGTCAAACCTATTAGTACCATGTTTGGGGGAATAACCATCCATTAACCAGCTATTTTGGGTACCTAGGGTTCCAGGGTTTTGACCCATAACCACATGATCTGGGTAAATGACAAACTGACTGCGACATGACTGGAATGATGGGTCCTAGCCAACTTTTGTCCTGGCCGCCAGTCCCAGAATCATCCTGTCCCTCATCGCTGTTGCCATCATTGAACTGGCTATGTTCAATAGGCACATCATCCAAGAATAGCAAATTTTCTATGTATGTTAAATTACCAGATGGGTCTGTCCAAATTCAGCTTTCCATCCCGGTCTTTCCAATTGGCTCATTACATACGTTTTTGAGCAACAGACGTTTGGGTTTGTCAGAAAAAAGGTACCCGTAAATCGTTTACTCGGTACAACAAAAAAAGACGTTTTTGGGGTGCAATCCATCTTCAACCAGAGCCATTGATGTTAGTTACACCCCACGCAGCCTTGTTTTGAAGCGGCTCAAGCAAATTTTGAAGTCCGCCTCACCCAGTGGAGTCAGTTCGGGCGCATGATGTCCACTTTGGAGTGCCTCGTTGTTCGATGGCGCGGTTGTTCAACTGCTTGGGGATGGGTCAAACCTGATTTTTTTGCATATTTTTGCGACTGTGGTTGATGAACATCCATAAGTTGGAATATGGTGCCCCTATACCTATTGTTACCCTCTGGTAATCAAACATGGCAATGGAAAATCCACCATTTATAGGGGATTGTCCCATTAAAACCTCCATTTATAGGGGATTTCCAATTGCCACGTTTGATTACCGGAGGTACACCCAATTATAACTTGAACTGCACTCCCAAGTATTACACCACAGTTTGGGGGAGGAACATCCACAAATCCAAACTATTTTGATGATCACTGGGGTACCATGGTCTTGACCCGCAGCTACAGTACCTCTATACCACTGCAACTTACTGTTTAAGAAAAAATGCAGCGTTTAGGCAGCAAATTTGGAGATTTCACCATCCAGAATGCGGAACTGACCCCAAGGGTTGGACATTGACCACCTATATTAAAAAAACATATCCAAGAATTGGAGAGTCAATTGGATCATTTGATACCAAAAATGACAAACCACTTGCCCGTCTATTGATCCCCCCCGAAATCTTATATCCCTATACCAACAATTGTGACTTCAAACAACTAAAACCGCCCAACATGGATATTTCAACCCCAAGAATGGGATAGTTCAATCCCAAGAATGGGATAGTTCAACCAAAAAAAGGGAGTTTCTTTTTCTTTAACTTACAGTAGTGTGTGGTTGTGTGGTAGCCTGGTGTTTTTCTTTTTCCCATAAATGGTGACAAGTCATAGTGATATATTAAACAAAGGCTTTCGGACCCAAAATCACTCCCGCATGAGGTCCCTTCTGTTCTTGGGATATACACATTATGTAAATAATGTGTCAGAAAATATATGCATAGACATGGATATGTGCGCATTATATAAAATTATATATGCATCACACACCACTTGCGTACCCAGCTAGGGATATTTCTTTTGCGAGGTACACAACATGAGCCGCTATGATTTGCCATGATTTTCAGACAGGTCGTGTTGGGATTAGTGTTGGGGCACTAAGGCGGAGGTGGCGCATAGATTCTCAAAATTTTCAAATTCCCGCTGGTTGGAGAAAAACATGGGTTGTAAATGGGGGTTGTCCACCCAAGGGTTTGCGAAGATTCGAAACTCCGGATTGGCATTGCGGGTAGCCTGTTTTCAGACCCCAATGGGTAATGAATGGGTCTGGCATGGTCTGGCTTAAAAATGGATAAGAATGGGTGAATGGGTGAGTGTGTCTGCAAACGGGATATACCGTATACCTGCCACATAGCAACTTTCGTGGGAAAATTGATGATCCATCAGATTAATCATCAAATTTCGGGGTACCCTGCTGTCAGACAAACCCAAATGATCCCAAAGGACGATGGGTTAAAACCTATGGCAATGGCATCCAGCCCATGTCTTGAGGTGCCGCAAAACCTTCCTGGAAGTTGTCGACCATTGTCGTAGCCTTGCGTCCAACCGTTCCAAAAGCGTGCCGGTGCGTGACGATCTACAGGAAGTGCCCCGGATGCGGAGGGCGTATAGAAATGCTTGTGCGACCAGCAAAAAAATGCGGGAATTTCACAGATATATAACATGCAAAAATGCAAAAAAACACGTTTCTTTTTTTCAATGAGGTTTAGACATGTGTAGCCATTAAATTTTGTGATTTCATCAATTGAAATGGGGGATATAGATTACACACACGTTGATTTATGGTGATTTCATTGTCAAAAATTGTAATTTGACCCTATTTGACATGCAAAAGTCGGGTTTAGACTGCTTAAACTTACAACAAGTGAACATCGTGGTTTCACGAAGAAAAGAGTGATGTCACCAAGAGTAGTGGAGATTCAACCAGCACAATTTGGCATTTGGCACTTCCCTAACCATCCCACTTGGTCTATGGTGTATAAGCCTTCGTAAACTGACTGGCGACCATTTTGTCAATGGTTTGATTTTGAGATACAAATGGAGGAATATCTGCTAAACACCTGCTTTTTTGCAGGGCATGAACATCACAGAAAACACCCGGAAACCAATCAAGTATTGGGAGTTCAATGCTATGATTCACAAAAAAACGCACTCCTTGGAATGAGAGAAAGGATCCAATGCACCCAATGACAAGCAATCTGACGCCACTTTTCTGCAGCCCGAGCTGCCCGAGCTAGATCTATTTGAGCGNATGCACCCAATGACAAGCAATCTGACGCCACTTTTCTGCAGCCCGAGCTGCCCGAGCTAGATCTATTTGAGCGTTACCTGCTGTCGCAACGGCTCGGAAGCCATGGAGAGAATGGACCTTAGCACATTTTGGCAAATCTTGAGATAAACGGCCACACGATTCAAAGTTTGGCTTCTTGTTCACAACTGGCCAGCACATGGGTCGCAACTATGTTTTCTTTAGTCAATTTCAGCAACTGGACTTGCATGAGGGAGGATGACTTCAAACCCACCCTGAACCACATCTTAGCAAATCTCACAGGCCAGCTTCAAGCCGCAAGGCGACAGCGACGACTTGTAGTGCCAGAGAGCGGGCACGACCGCGGATGGCAAAATGCACGTGTCGGAAAGCTCGCTTTTCCCAACCGCAACTCTTCAGGTCTACCAGGAGACGGGCGCTGTGGTGAATGAGTTGGGCCTGCGTAAGGCCAACTTGTTGCCGT
The DNA here is from genome assembly GCA_003297045.1 of Symbiodinium sp. clade C Y103. Taxonomy (NCBI): domain Eukaryota; class Dinophyceae; order Suessiales; family Symbiodiniaceae; genus Cladocopium; species Cladocopium sp. clade C. Next base: position 540,184 of record BGPT01000621.1, on the reverse strand, counting down.
CTTGCAGAGTGGGACAGTATGTAGCTGCGCGGGGGACGCTTTGTAGATGCCCAGGCAGGCGCCGTCGTGAAAGTTTTGGTCTTAGGTCAATGTCGAGGTTGCACAGGCTCATGATCAAATCAAGCCAAACAAGCTCAGTCCCTTGACAAGCAATGTCGAATTTCACTGGGTATATCCCCTCCAAGGCATCATGCAAGCATGTTGAGCAAAGCAATGCGCTTACAAGCAGCACGTCGTCCACATATCTCTTTGCAGCACACACTCGCTGCCAAGACATGCCAGGTGGCAAAAAGTGATTGCGCGCAAGGTAAGCTTCATTTTCGCTCCACTCTGTTTCAGCTTGGATCAAAGAGCATACTGCCTTGCTCAAATGACCCCCAATGGGCACCCCAGAAAATTGTGCAACTGCATCACCCACGCTGGCCAGATTGAGCTGGACGTAAGCAGCAATGCACATGGCCAACTCAAGAAAGTCAAACGTTGCCTGTCCTATGCAAGGATTGCCAGTACTGCCGCCCATGTATGCATGCCTCCGTGCACTCCGGAAAACAGTCACTTGCATTGGCGAGTTGGCCGCCACAGCACGTCGTATTACATACAAAAAAGCCTGGTCTGCATCAGATGAGGTGACACTTTCGAAAAATTGGCCGGCATCTGCAACAATCCCTTCCGTGTGCCTTTTGACCGACTTTCAGCGAAAGCACTGGTGGCACCATTCCCTAGGACAATGGAGTTGCGATAAACAACTGCGCAGCTCTGTAGCTGCATCACGCATTCGCCAAACTTCGAACCCGGGATTGAACTTCTTGGTCATTGTTTCAATTGCTCTGGAAACCATCTGCCAAGTCTTTTTCTTCACCCATCTGGAAAAACTGCCGATCTTGCGGCAACAACTGAGGGTAGCCCGGCAACAACTGTGTACATGTGGGAACGAATCACCGTAACATTTAGCTGTCACAGTATTGCAAGCATGGGGCAACCACCAGGAAGCAGTGTAAACACCTAACGATTTGCAAAGTCTTTGTGGGATAAATTGTGGCATTGTTTCACGCAAAGTGTTATTTGCAGTCACCAGGTCCAAGCTCCTCAATGTCCAGTTGCTACTGTTGAGCACAAAGTGAAAAAGGTTTGTCACAAAAGCTTCCCGCGCACCAGCCATGCTACCTTTCGATCCTTGTCATCAGGGCAAATGTGGCGACTTTCCCTTCGTTTTTGCTCCTGGAATGACTGTTGTAAAGTTGTTGTGAGGCTGCCCATTCTTTGTACTGGTTCAATATAGCCCGGTCAGTGTAAAACAGCGCTTCGGAAACAAGTGTTCAGGCTGCACGTGCAATGTCGAGCCACACCACGTTGCAATACACTGGAAGGCTAGCATTCTTGCTTCGTGAACCATTGCTCCAGCTTCAGGTCGCAACTCGACATCCCATCTTTTCAGAACCCTTCTCATGCCTGCACCGCTCAAAGCATGCCGCTTGCGCCTTGCAGATACTTCATCATATTCGCACCTCTGTACCTGCGCAGAAGCCTTGGAAGCGTCGACAAAATCCAAACGTGTCTTGCGCCGCCCTTCTCGCACTCGTATGTGGGAAATGAGCCATGCCTGTGCAGCGTGGCAATGACTGCTGTGAAGGATAGCGGTCCGGATGCACCGGCGAACTGCTGAAAGCTGGGCAGAAAATTTGGCAACAACATGAACTCCAGAAACTGTTGGCAAGGACTTGCAGCGCAGTGCTTGGTTGACGCATCCGGCCACTCTTTGTTTGCAAAGCGTGCCAACCACCAGGTCCAGAAGAACAGCAGCCGCAATTGCCCCATGTTCAACGCCCCAATACATTTCCCATCTGTCCCAATCAACGCACGCACACTGAACCAAGAAAAAGCCAAACAACGGCCAATGCTGAGGGAGGTAGATGTCAATGGGTCCAGGAACTCCGCAGCAACTGCCTTTTGCCACGCCACATATTTATGCTTGAAAGATTGTGACCACCACCACTCAGATTTCCAAGGCTCAGCTTGCCTACGGGTCTTGGCTGGCATGTGGTGGCCTGTGTGTGCTGCATGTGTTTGTCCACTTGGAAAACTTTTGTCAACCATACCTGAAAGTGGCACTGGTTGGCGGGAGCTGGGGTACGGCCGTCTGCGACTCCCACGGAATCCTGTATGGAACTGACACCTTATTTCAAAGTTCTTGTATCCGTTGGCATTGAAGGGCAAAGAACGAATGGACGCAGTTTCAGCAACACGCATCTGACAATCAGGCCCTGCGCGAACACCAAGGAAAGTGGCATGAAAATGAGGAAACTTGCGAGCAAGTCTGTACCTGAGCTTCTTCGCTTCCGGCAACAAAAGCCTTTGGCGATTGCAAGCATGTTCCAGCCACCTGTAAATTAGACCACCATGGGCGACCTGGCGTCTGTTTTGGCACGTCCTTGTCGCAAAGCCACAAACTGCAAAGCCAGGACCAACCCATGTATATACCATGGCCGTATGCTGCGGCTGTAAGCTTTGACATCATGTAAGGGCTTGCCACTGCATGCGAATGAGAGACCTGACGGCACCACCAACACTGCGCAACTTGTCAGGCCTGCACAGAGCATCCCGATGATGAGCTTGCATTATTTGCAAAATAGCACGCGCTTGTCGGCAGCACGAAGCTTTTCGCAGCCACAGCAAGGACTTACAACATCTTACAACAGTTAAATGCACCCCACAAAACTTCAATGTCATTGTTGTGTCGCCGCCCGCGCAAAGAGTCAGGGAACAGCGAGGTTTCAGTCACCTGCAACAAACTGATGAAACATCGAAATGCACCATTGCAAGTTCGGCCAAGTAAGAACTTCTGCTCGGTGATGCCAAAAACATGCTCGAGGAGCACACATGTGACAGAGAAACATCTCAACCCAAGCAAATCCTGTTTCGGCCATTGTTCATGCCGCAAGTTCCGCGGTTGCATTACAGCATGGGGCACGCAAAGCCCATGTTCTTCCAATGTGGACAGCAGAAATCTCAGCAAACCTTTTGAGGAATGGTTGTCCATCTGCAACTTTAATCAAAGCAAGATTGAAAGAAATGCAAAACACGAAGTCAAGCAACGAATATGGAATATGGAAGTCACGTAGGCCCCCGTTGCACTTGCCGGATCAAGCCCGCGATCGGAATGCTATGATTCACAAAGGAACGCGCTCCTTGGAATGAGAGAAAGGATCCAATGCACCCAATGACAAGCAATCTGACGCCACTTTTCTGCAGCCCGAGCTGCCCGAGCTAGATCTATTTGAGCGNATGCACCCAATGACAAGCAATCTGACGCCACTTTTCTGCAGCCCGAGCTGCCCGAGCTAGATCTATTTGAGCGTTACCTGCTGTCGCAACGGCTCGGAAACCATGGAGAGAATGGACCTTAGCACATTTTGGCAAATCTTGAGATAAACGGCCGCACGATTCAAAGTTTGGCTTCTTGTTCACAACTGGCCAGCACATGGGTCGCAACTATGTTTTCTTTAGTCAATTGCAGCAACTGGACTTGCATGAGGGGAGTTTCATGCAAAGGATCCCTTGAACTTGTACCATGAGGATAGGCCAGTTAAGCTATCTTCCAGCGTCGCCATTAGTAGATGGTTGATGGTTCGGGAATCCTTTGCCAGNTGAAGTGAAGTCGCCAGACATTTGGGAACCTTTTGGAAGTCACAGGATTTGAGCCCTGATTGCTCTATATACTAGAATAAACGCAAAGCATACCTGCAAGCCACGCAATTCTTGGCCATACCTCCATGTATTCAGCTTTGACTTGGCTTGGGTGGTGGATAATGCAGGTCCCCACAGCGGAATATGGCAGGTCGCAGGATGTGACAGGATTCAAAAATGATTGACCCGCAAAATGGACTGCTGAAGACTTCAAGATATGCTAAACCCAAACATCCTAGTAAACTCAAGATAAATGGTTGGCTGATGAGTCAAGTCATTTCTGTTTCGATGGAGGAATCTGTATGTCATAACGTAGCATATCATATCACCATCATATCACATGTACATATCTCGTACACATTTCAAGTTTGATTTCATATACCAACATGTGTAATTTCGTGTAAATATACATATTTACAATATTACAATACTTTATAAAATCAAATTTAAATCTTATTAATATGGTGTTTTCCACCATACATCACATCATATCAAACCATGTGTCATATCTTGTATCACACAATATTTCATATCCTGTTTCATACCAGATACGGAACATAATATACTGTATCATATCGCATGCCATATATGGTCACATCATAGATCACATCACATAGCAGCATAGCATTTATTACAGAATCATATCAAAACATATCATATGATTCCATCGGACCCTTCTACAACGGAAATTTGGTTCATCCCTATATTTTGTTCAATCCCGAGTGTCCTAAGATTTCCCAAGGTGTGAATCCAGACTTGGTTGGATTGGTGAGAGAAGGGGACATCTCAAGTCTCGTTTGTGGCCCATTCTTATTTCGTCAACAACTCCCAAGGTCTCCTGCATAAGATCGGGTGTCAGGATCATCACACTTCGGCAACTGACTTGTGAGGTGACCTGTAGGAATATGTTTACAAACTAGGAAGTAGGATGATCCTCCATGTTACTATGGTACATCATGGTACATCCCTATGTTTATCGATGAACGTTCCAGTTTTGTCAGGTACACGGGCAAATGGCCCAAACAACACTATAAATCACCCAAATCCCATGGTTTATCATCAATTTCCCCAACACAAGCAAATGGCAAGTGTGGGGATAGTTTTTCGGGGTATCCCTCTGTCTTGAAACCCATCCTGCAGGCTTCGGCATCCTTATTTTGAGTTCAATCCCCTTTGTTTTGATGGTTAAGGTTGATGGTTAAAACCAATACATCCCCAATTTGTTGTTGATTACTATAATACATTTCTCGCGTCTTTCCAAAAATGGCAAGGAATCTGAGCCAGACACCAGAGTAGATGATCTCCTTCGGCGGGTTGCAAGCAGGTTCGAATGGCAATCAGCACCTCGGCACAGAGATCCACGATGGCATGCACAAACCACAAACTGCACAAACCACAGACTGTTCCTTCTCATGTAAGTTTCCAGAGCCATACTCGTACATGTTCTATAGACTATAGATGCAACACACACACGTACGTGCGACTATGTAGGCCGACGCCTCGCTTCGTGCCCCTGCAAATGCCTCGCTTCGTGCCCCTGCTCATGCCTCGCTAGCACGAGGAGACTAAAACCTGATACCTATTCTCATAGTTGTACTACTAATACGACTACTACTATTACTGCTACTGCTACTGCTACTGCTACTGCTACTGCTACTGCTACTGCTACTGCTACTGCTACTGCTACTACTACTACTACTACCACTACTACTACTACTACTACTACTACTATTACTACTACTACTACTACTACTACTACTACTACTACTACTACTACTACCGCGCCAGGAACGTTTTCAAGTCCCCACCCCACCCCACCCCTACCCCACCCCCCCATGGTCACCAAGACGTGGAAGCATAAGCAAGTAAGTGGAAGTGGGTAGCAGGTGAACGTCCCATAGGTGTTCACTGCGCCAGGAAC